>MU692256.1:0-12632 GCA_026770625.1 Nicotiana glauca
ACACAATGCAAAACTATTTATTTTGAAATTTTGGGAATAATTCTCATATAAGGCAAAAATCACGTGCTCACAGTAGCCCCCACAAATAGGACCACATAATCAATTATTTCACCAATAGGGACAATTCCCTCTTACATGGTTAGAAAGGAGACTCACCTTGCTCCGAAGATCCATAATTGGCATTCCACGCCCTTCCGAAGACTCGAATCAGTGCACAACGCTCCAAAACTAGCCAATAATTACGTAAATCCATTAATATATGCTAAGGTACTCATTATAATCCAATTTATAACAATTCCTAACCCCGATTGGAAAGTTGACAAAAATGCCCTTAGGCCCACGTGCTCGGAAATCTGAAACTTCTTGAAGATAAAGTTTACCCATGAACTCACGAACTCAAACATATGATTTTCTCTTAATTCCATACTCAAAATCGTGGCCAAAATTCAAGAACACTAATTTTCTAGGTCTTCCTCTAACCCTCAATTTTCTACCCATTTACAAGCTAAAATCTAATACATAATCAATGTATTTAACTCATAATAGGTGGAGATAACTTACCTTATTATTGATGACGAAAATCCTCTCTTGAAGCTCCCCAAAATCGCCCCAAGCCATGAAAAAATGAGAGAAATGAACTCAAATCACGATTTAAAACAACCTTGCTGCCTCCAGGTATTCCGCTTCTGCGGCGCATTTTTCCGCTTCTGCGGTTGTTGGTCGTTTCTGCGGCTTTGGGCAAGGGGGAGCTAGACCGCTTCTGCGGTCTGGGGGCCGCTTAAGTGGAACCGCTTCTGCGGTCCCCGGGCTGCTTCTGCGGTTTCCTTGGGCCTGGCCCCTTTCCGCTTCTGCGAGATTTCGACCGCATCTGCGGTCCAAGAACTGCAGATGCGGTTATGAAAGAAACAGCAACCTTCAGTCTTCCCAAATTCCATTTTTCGATCCGTTAACCACCCGGATTCCACCCGAGGCCCCCGGGACCTCAACCAAAACTATCGACCAATCCAAAACACATTATGGACTTGCTTGAGGCCTCAAATCGTATCAAACAACGCTAAAACCATGAATTATAGCCCGATTCAAGCTTTATGAACTTTGAACTTTCCAACTTCTACTTCCGATGTTTAGTCCTATTCAATCATGTCCGATTGACCTCAAATTTTTCACACAAGTCATATTTGACATTACGGACCTACTCCAACTTCCGGAATCGGATTCCGACCCCGTTATCAAAAAAGTCCACTTCTGATCAAACTTCTCAAAACCCTTCAATTTTCTATCTTTAGCCAAATGGCTTCAAAATGACCTACGGACCTCCGAATTCACTTCCGATCACGCTCCCAAATCCAGAATCACCATACGGAGCTACTCCCAGTCTCGGAATCCCAAACGGACATCGATAACGCTGAAATGCTCTTCAAGCCAAACTTAAGAAATTTCTTCCAAAATGCTAACGTCCACAATATGCGCCAAAACGCTCCCGGGTTATCCAAAATCCGAACCGGGCATACGCCCAAGTCCGAAATCATGATACGAACTTGCTGGAACCTTCAAATCCTGATTCCGAGAACGTTCACTCAAAATTCCAATCTTAGCTATTTTCTCCAACTTAAGGCTTCTGAAATGAGAACTTTTATTTAAATTTAACTCCGATCTTCCTGAATTTCGATTCCGACCATGCATACAAGTCACAATACCTGAAATGAAGCTGCTCATGGCCTCAGACTGCTGAAAGACGCGCTAGGGCTCAAAACGACTGGTCGGGTCGTTACATTCTCTCCCACTTAAACATACGTTCGTCCTCGAACGTTATGAGAACTATACTGAAGTAGTCTGAAATCACTATTTAGCACCTCATGCACCTTCCCGTGCTACCACAACTTAGTTGAGCACATTAGCTCGATAAATTCTGAAGATGTTCCCTTTTATTCAAGCAAATAGACTTAGAGCCCGATTCCAACATCCGGAATTCTATGCCATGCATGTTTCCAACATACAATCACCATATCGATCACTACACATTGTACTCAAACATGACTGCATAACTTTGCTAAATTCACATTTTGCATCACTTTACTCATAAGACCACAATGACATTTCTGATCGAATTATTCGAAACTCCACGAATCTGATGCTCCCATTGCACCTCATGACCTACATAGGTCTTGCTCCAGCTTTCACAACACCGACACGACAGAAGAGATATGCCGAAATTCATAACCAACTGCTGAATCAACAAATCATTGGGTCTATACCCCTGACAAGAGCCATTGCCTCTTCCAGAACCATCTAATGGTCTTAGCTCCTTAATACACTTCATATAATCAAATTGCACTGGTCCTAAATCCAATAATCTTATCTCACCCAGTACAAACTGCTCAGGCAATAAGCCACCTCGGACACAATCAAGAGTCCCATATGATGCCACGATGTACTAATAGGCTACCGCGTAGGATATGATACAGAAGGAAAACGAACTCTAAAAAGGAGATCTAATTACCCCGCTCGCGAATCATGCATGCGATGCAGGCTATATGCTAAACGGACACCCCGCTCGCGAATCATACATGCGACGCGGTCTCACAGCTAGAACGAGCTTTCCTTGGGAAATGGGAAACATAACACATAAAGATAAATAGGGAAACTGTACTGAACATCTCACTGTTGCGGCGTGTAACCCGATCTAAATAACATACCCATGGCGGCGTGCCACCCGATCCACACATAGAACTCACATAAGGAGATGTACGTCGAGCTAAATTGCTCATTACAACAAAATACCGGATATCAGTCATAAACACACTAAGTGCATAATACCATTCTCGGGGGAGACATATAACGCTATAATCCACAAACTCGGGAACGACTGAGGTGCGATACAAGATCTGAATCTCAAGAGCCATTCTGCTCATAATACATCATTTCTACACGGATCCTCAACACATAAGCGATTTCTCAAGCCGTCTCATGACTCTCACAGTGCAATGTATCACTACATGGATTATCTGACAACGAAATAACACCCTGACTACTCTATAAGGAGCGCATTACTGAAATGAACACAACTGGCCTAACATAGAGCCCAAATTCACATTTAGATCAATCCATTGATCTCAAGCCGATTTCTGGTTGTACCAACTTGGCTAATAACCTTTCAAAGGTCCATAGTAACTCCTTTTTTCCTCATAGCACATAAGAACAATCATCATAATCAGAGCAACCTCTTCGGTTCATAGCCCAATAAACAAAGTGCCCTCCAGGCCTAAATTCTCAAATTAATGATATTACCACAATCACTATACTTGGTTTCAATCTTTAGTCAATCAAGTGACTACATGTCACACTTATACAATCTTCCCGTGGGACACGCTCCCAAAATCTTCCGAAATAATTAATGGGTCCGCACATCTAAACCATCGGCCATACTAACACTGAAAAGCGATCAAGAATCCTTAACCAGGATGCAAAGCCTCTTTCACAACACATCGATCTCAGGTGACGCTGAATACAATACCAATTTACTTTAACATTCCACCCTTTCCTTTCTCATCCGAGCTCGTGACATCCTTACCAGTACCAAACTGCAACCTCGATTCTAGTTTCAAATTTCATATTACTCACTGCTCCCAACATGCCCATGAACAGTGGGACACGATTCTTCATCATAATTCCAAAATTATTAATAGATTAATACTTTATCACATCAAAGCTTTTCACTGAACTCACTTTAGGAGAATCACATTAACACACATGTGAATACTCATAACCGTAGAAAATGCAACTTCTAAGCAGTGGTCTAAGCCACCATAGCCCTTCCAGAATCTGCTTCCACATAACGAGCCATAACAGAAGAATGCTTCTGAATAACATCAATTACGGCGGCTGACAAGCCTCGTACTCACTGCCACAGATTACTTGCATAACTTAATCACCCTGAAAGAGCTGATCTCTACCGCCAATATGCCAACTAAATTATGGCTAACCAATATATCTTCTTTCAATCCACCCCAATTACTTTAGAAATAATACTAATTCCATCCAACACATAACATACTCCACCTGCACTCATCTCGAGTGACCTTGAATCACGAGACCATATTGTCTCAAATCCCACGAACTGATTCATATCTCTCAAATGCTATACCGCAAGTTAACACATCATAGAACATTCGGGGCACTTCCTCATAAGCTACTAACAAGCTTGATTTTTTACCCGTAATTATACGCTCGAAATCATTAGGCATCACACCTCATCTTATGAATTTACCATGACCGTTGTTGAGAGCCTCCCGCTCTGACTTGGCCCCGAATATAATCAACTCCACGAGTCTCCCACCACATAAGTACCCCCTTAGCAAAGAAACCGCCGAATCACTTCCACTGGAACTCGCATCTATACAAAGCAAAATCCTGCATCTTTCCCCATGTCTGAACAGGGCCAATAAGGCCAACGATAGCCCATCTTTAATAATTCCTTTGCTCAGATTACCACTTATGGTTTTTTTCTCGTAGCTGAAATAGCCCAATAATATGCTAATAACCTGAAATCTCGCAAGTAATTAACTCTGCAACCACATCATAAGCGGTGGGACTCTCCCACTTAGCTTGAAGTCATTATTTCATAACTCTAGAATTCACCAAGATTCCCTAGCTTCCATCGACATAACCTTGCACGATTAACCGCATAAATTCTCAGACCCTTTCTGCAAAACCCCATTCTTTTATACTCTGATTCGCCCACTACATTTGCACGACCGATCTCTTTGCTACTTAAGCAATAAAATTCTTCGCAGAAGCCTTGCCAACCACGCGACTGCTAACCTGCTCACTTGGGTAACCCGCCTACAGAAGGCTCTCCCCGGCATCTTCCCACACTGCTGCACAGGGTACAATTACTACAACATCAATGACCCTCCCTGAGTCTGAGCTCACTCTCCAGTTGCACAGGTCCATTTACCCCTCGTGGACATCATTTAAATGTGCAACAACATCCTTCCAATTCAAATTTATGCTGCATCCTTCTTCATTTAAGCGAATCCTTTCCGTCATATTAAATCTCATGCCGCCTAACAACCCATGCTTCGAATTAAACCTGCAGACTTCAATTGCCCGCCGCTAAAATCCCAAATCATTCCAAACTATCCTTAGGCGCGTAGTCATCCTACTACTAAACCCCATACAACTCCACCACTCTCCCACTTTGGGCAAACTCACTCCTTTAATCGACTGATCGACCTATGCTCCTTATACATTGCCCTTTAGAAGTTCAAAACTCCGCCTGACACTCTCCACATGTTTTCTCATCTTTTGCTGCTCAGTTGTTTCCTTAATAAAATGTATCTTCCTGGAATTTGAATCCACAATTTGTTACTAACTTTAAACTTTTCCGAAGGTCATCTTTATCGAACCGTCAACATTAGATATATTGGTTCGATCCTAACCCACCACACCATGCGATATCTGACAATTGTATCTCCAATACTATTTCACAATATCTTGCCTTAAAGGCGAGTTGTAGAGGATCATAACACTGATAAAATTAATACGTCCAATTAGGACAACAACACCCTAATATAGAGAAGAACTCCACCACGCTTGTAATTACCACGTTTCATTACTTCCACCAGTCCACATCTGACCATCCTTAGTTCGATTGTCTTTCCCCTCCCGGGAATAAAATACTAAATCTCTTGATTACACGCCGAGTAAACCTCTCTTCAATTCATTCACTGTCCTGACACGTGAGCAAACATCCTACCATCACGACAACACTGCGGGATAATTGTTCATAAGCATCATGGCAACCTGTGCCAAGCCTCAAGTCTCTTAGAAGTTCTGTTACTGAGCTGAACGCTAGATATCCTTCCATAAGGCGACTATAATAGTCCAATCAACTATACCGGGGGACTTATCCCGCACCACATTTGTAGTGCTATTACAATCCTTCAATTTTTTTTATTTATAACAAGTGCTTGTGTAAGATTGAGTAGGAAGAAATCAAACGCATAAGCCTCAAAGGAATTGAACCGCACGATAAGGAAATCAATAAGGGAGGTACTCCTAACAGCCCTGTAGCCTCCTGAGGATAAGTACAGATGTCTCTGTACCGATCCGTGAGACTCTCCTAGACTTGCTCATGACTCGTGAGACCGACGGGAACCTAGTGCTCTGATACCATGTTGTCACGACCCAAAATCCACTAAGGGTCGTGGTGGCGCCGGACACCTCTGTCAGGCAAGCCAACTAAATTATCAATTAAATCCTCTTTTAATACCTTTGAAAATCTAGGATTTTTCCTTCCATTTTTCATAATTAAAAAGATCGCTTACTTCAATTCAAATTAAATAATAACTATTAGTACACATCTTTCGAAAATCATCCCAGAACCCGGTGTCACAAGTGAATGAGCAACTACTAATAAGGGAAATAAAATACAACAGCTGTCCGAAATACAGTGGACAGGGACTAAATACAAAATGTTGAAAGGAACTACACTAGCTGCGGGTTGCCTCGAATAATGCAGCTCACCTAGTCCTAGAATCTTCCGCGCTGCTACACCCAGTAGGCTGCTACAGATGCATATACCCGTGCAACAAAAATGCACAGAAGTGTAGTATGAGTACGTAAACAACGTGTACTCAGTGAGTATCCCGCCTAATCTCGAAAAAGTAGAGACGAGATGGCCAACTTCGACACTTACTAGAGGTCCAATAATAACATGGTGAAGATGTGAGGATAGCATGGATTTATCTAGCATTTGTATCTCATAAATCAAGGAAACAGGTAACACCTTCTCAACTAATCAAGGATTTTCAAGGAGTACTTTTAATCATCTTATCAATTTATATCAAGCCATGAAAGGCAATATCAACATTTAAAAGTCTCAGACAACAAACAATATATATATCATGCCCAGTCATGCCGAGGCGACGGTCCGATCCAACAGAAATAAACTGTGCACTTGTTGAGAGTCGACGGCGCGCCTATAGATGCATCTATTTAATATACCGAGGCGTTCGGCCCGTTCCAAAATAAACACATAGAGACATTCAATCAAGAAGCCAACATGGGGAAATTATTCAAAGCAAAGCTAATTCTCCTTTAACCATTTAAGAAAATGAGGTTTAGATCCTTTTAAAAAAATTCATTTACTATTTTGATGTAGTTTAAGCAATTCAACAATCCATAAGATTACAAGTATTCAAAGTATAGCATGCTTTTGGGTTCTAGACTACCCGCACAATAGCATAATAGTAGCTACGCACGAACTCTCATCACCTCATGCATACGTAGACCCCACAAATAGGAGCACACAATCAATTATTTCACCTATGGGGACAATCCCTCTTACAAGGTTAGAAATGAGACTCACCTCGCTCCAAAGATCCATAACTGGCATTCCACGCCCTTCCGAAGACTTGAATCAATGCACAACGCTCCAAAACTAGCCAATAATTATGTAAATCCATTAATATATGCTAAGGTACTCATTATAATCCAATTTATAACAATTCTTAACCCCGATTGGAAAGTTGACAAAAATGCCCTTGGGCCCACGTGCCCAGAAATCCAAAATTTCTCCAAGATAAAGTTTACCCATGAACTCACGAACTCAAATATATGATTTTCTCTTAATTCCATACTCAAAATCGTGGCCAAAATTCAAGAACACTAATTTTCTAGGTCTTTCTCTAACCCTCAATTTTCTACCCATTTACATGCTAAAATCTATATATAATCAATGTATTTAACTCATAATATGTGGGAATAACTTACCTTATTATTGATGACGAAAATCCTCTCTTGAATCTCCCCAAAATCATCCCAAGCCATGAAAAAAATGAGATAAATGAACTCAAATCACGATTTAAAACAACCTTGCTGCCTCCAAGTATTCCGCTTCTGCGGTGCATTTTCCGCTTCTACGAATACCGCTTCTGCGGTTGTTGGCCACTTCTACGGCTTGGGGCAAGAGGGAGCTGGACCACTTGTACGGTCAAGGGGCCGCTTAAGCGGAACCGTTTCTGCGGTCCCTGGGCCGCTTCTGCGGTTTCCATGGACCTGGCCCCTTTCCGCTTCTATGAGATTTCGACCGCATCTGCGGTCCCGCTTTTGCGGTCCATGAACCACAGATGCGGTTATGACAGAAACAGCAACCTTCAGTCTTCCCAAATTCTATTTTTTGATCCGTTAACCACCCGGATTCCACCCGAGGCCCCCAGGACCTCAACCAAAACTACCGACCAATCCCAAAACATATTACGGACTTGCTTGAGGCCTCAAATCGTATCAAACAATGCTAAAACCATGAATTACACCTCGATTCAAGCTTTATAAACTTTGAACTTTCCAACTTCTACTTTCGATGTTTAGTCCTATCCAATCATGTCCAATTGACCTCAAATTTTGCACACAAGTCATATTTGACATTACGGACCTACTCCAACTTTCAGAATCGAATTCCGACCCCGATATCAAAAAGTCCACTTCCGGTCAAACTTCTAAAAAACCTTCAATTTTCTATCTTTAGCCAAATGGCTTCAAAATGACCTACGGACCTCCGAATTCACTTTCGATCGCGCTCCCAACTCCAGAATCACTATACAGAGCTACTCCCAGTCTCGGAATCCCAAACGGACATTGATAGCGCTGAAATGCACTTCAAGCCAAACTTAAGAAATTTCTTCCAAAATGCTAACTTCCACAATAGGCGCCAAAACGCTCCCGGGTTATCCAAAACCCGAACCGGGCATACGCACAAGTCCGAAATCATCATACGAACCTGTTGGAACCTTCGGATCCTGATTCCGAAGTCGTTCAATCAAAATTCCAATCTTAGCCATTTTCTCCAACTTAAGGCTTCTAAAATGAGAATTTTCATTTAAATTTAACTCCGATCTTCCTAAATTTCAATTCCGACCATGCGTACAAGTCACAATACCTAAAATGAAGCTGCTCATGGTCTCAGACTGCTGAACGACACGCTATGGCTCAAAACGACCGGTCGGGTCGTTACAAGTTGCCATCCCCCTTCATTATTTTTTTATGAGAGAGTTTCTTCTTCCTTCCCAAAAAAAATTGCAATTGACTTCATCCTCTACAAACCATCTGATCCCAACTTTTTGTTTCCAGTAATTCTCCTCTTTCTTTACTGCTCTAATCAGTTTTGTATTAACATGGTTGAGGGAAGTTCTATTCTATTCAAAGTTATCAGCAATAGATAGAACCTCCAGGTCTGTAACCCTATATTCCAGCTCCTTTACTTTATAAAAAATGCTACCAATGGAGTTTCTAGACCACTCAAATAACCTCTTTGCAGTGTTCTTTAGTTTCAAATGAAATCTCCATATGAGGGCCATTAATCTCTTCATTCCATGCTTGTTCCACCACCTCCATGAAGTTAGCTTCATCAACCCAAAAGTCCAAGAATTTAAAGTATTTAATAGGTTCCTTACTCTTGGAAATCACTTCGATGAATAGAGGGGAATGATCTGAACCAGTTCTAACTAAGTGTGAGACATTTGTAGTAGAAAACTGATTCATCCAATCTTGATTCACCAACACTCTATCCAATCTCTTCTAAACCATCCTATTAGGAATTCATCCATTACACCAAGTAAAATTTGAGCAAGCATAGCCAACATCCATCATGTCACAATCCATGATACACTATAAAAAAGTCATATTTTTTGCCATTCTGTGTGGACTTCCTCCCATTTTTTCCATAGGATCAAGAATGCAGATAAAGTCTTGTCACAACCCAAATTTAACCAGTCGTGATGATACCTAACCTCACCCGCTAGGTCATCCAAATAACAATACTCCAATTCAGTTAATATTTAACTGACTCTAATATACTCCCAAGGACTGATAGTACAAATCATGAGCTTCTAAGATTCAGAATTTACAAAGCTGGTGCGAAATAAAATACATCATCTGTTTGAAAATACATGAATAAATTTTTAAATCTAAAGCTACCAAGATGAAAAGTCATCTATGACCAGAACGCAAGTACATATCCAACGCTAGCTCTCGCCATACACAGCAACATTAGCATCCAAAATCTGCACGCAAGGTGCAGAACTGTAGAATGAGTACAATCGACCCCATGTACTCAATAAGTAGCAAATATAACCTTAGGTTGAAAGTAGTGACCTTGTACCAAGGTCAAAGTCCATACCAATAGCCAGTAACAATCCATAGCAATATAATTAAAGTAGCACAGGTAATAACTCAATGATAAAATGCTCAACTCATTTTCAATTCTGGAAAATAAATATTTTCTTTTCAATTATAACATAAGAACTCAAATCTTTTGCCGAAATCACCAAAAATATGAGTAAGTCTGAAATCTGTGATTTTTTTCAAAAACTAACAACAGATAAGAAAATTTCATTATCAAATGGCATGAGGAAAAATACTTCTCTATGCCTACATATAGAGTATGCATGCCCAATGCAATATAGCACAGTGATGAACTCATGTACTCACACTCTCAGAGTACTAAATCTCATTGTCTCGTATTTCCACTCATCACTCTTACTATTCAAGAGGGGTTGCTCTGATGGTAAGCAACCCCCACTTCCAACCAATAGGTTATGAGTTCGAGTTTCCCCCAAGAGCAAGGTAGGATGTTCTTGGAGGGAAGGATGTCGGGGGTCTATTTTAAAATAGCCTATCTACCCCAGGGTAGGGGTAAGGTCTGCGTACACACTACCCTCCCCAGACCCTACTAAGTGGGATTATACTAGGTTGTTGTTGTTGTTGTACTCTTACTATTCAGCACACTCAGTCACTCGGCATTGTACCGAGCAGATGCAACCCAAATATAAATAACAACTCGCGCACAGTCACTTAGTACTGTATATGGCCAATCCAGCCCAGGGAAGATCCATCCCAAATATATATACATAATATCCGACATTCAGTCACTCACTACTATATAAGGTCAATCTAGCCTAGGAAAAATCTATGCAAAAAATGTAAATACTTCGGGCAAGATCCATGCCCAGGAAAGATCCATCCCTCAATATAAATAATTAGGTAAGATCCATGCTTGGAAAAATCTATCCCAAAATGTTAATGATTCGGGCAAGATCCATTCCCAGAAAAGATCTATCCCTCAATATAAAATCGATTGCGCTCACTATGTGGGGTGCAAACTTTGGAGGGGCTTCTACAGCCCAAGCGCTATAATAAGACAGATCTAGGCATAAACAAATAAAAATATGTTGCGACATGCAACCCGATCCCATACTAATAATATATATAAAGCCAATATGGCATGCCGCAATGTGCAGCACAATCCCATAATTATCCTCACAATCAGGCCCTCGACTTCACTTAGTCATCAATCTCTCTAGTCTCTCGGGCTCACAATATCATAAAAATCAGCCCGACATGATGATATGATATGTCAATAAATAGCAACAGAGACTGAGATATGATATGATATGAATGAATATGACTGAGCATGAAATTTCAATTTAAACACATAATTCAATAACAAAAATGACCTCAGTAGGTACCAATAATACCAACATATGTCTAAGTATGATGTCTAACATGAGTCATAATTCAGTTTCTCTAACACATAGAAAATACATGGAAAAGTAACAAGTCATTTGTCTTCACAACTCCACGGAATCAATTTAGTCACAATTTCTACGGTGCACGGCCACACGCCCTTTACCTAGCATGTGTGTCACCTCCAAACCAATTACATAATACATATAATCAGGTTTCATACCTCAGCTTCAAGTTTAGAGATGTTACTTACCTTAAGTCATGCAAATCCCTATTCCAGTATACATTTGCCTCTCTAGTTGGCCTCCGAATGCCTCGAATGGGAACATCATGGAATTCGATTCCAAAAGAGAAATTTAGCTAAACATGCTTTAAATTCACCCCTTAATGATACTACAACGATCAACTACACTAAGCAACTTCAATCTACAATATCAACATCCAAGGGGAGGTCATTTAGACATTTTATTAAATACCTAGAGTACATAGCATTTTACTACCTCTAGTAATGGTATTTCTTCATCCAACAATCCCTCCTTCCCCCTAATAAGAGATACTAAACTATTGTTTGTCCACATACAGCCTTCCTTAGCACCATTAAAATCATCAATAAACTCACATCCACCTAATTGTTACTAATTAATTCATTATAAAATCTCTACAACACTCAATAATCTAGTTTAAGTATTTATGGCTTCCAAGCACCTTCCAATAAGTGTTAATATTTATTTCTTGTTCACATACTCATAGTAAATACATGCATGTCTAAGGGCGTAGGATTACCTTTTGGAAGAAATCTTGGCAAAACCCTCTTTTAGTTCTTTAAGAAATTTTCTGAAGATCTAAGGATTTCATGGTGGATTTCGTTAGTTCGAGAATGGAAATGATAGAATGAAACACCAAATTAGTAGGGATTACTCACCTTGAAAATGGTAGTGTGAGCACGTGATTTTTACCCTAAGCAAATTATTCCAAAAATATCAAAACAAAATGATTTTTACAATTTTAAGAAGTATATTGCATCCTTTTATTAATTAGTCACATAATAACTCATAATTAAAATACAAAAATATATATATGCTTTAAGATTCGCATTTTTACATTTT
>MU692258.1:10803-75326 GCA_026770625.1 Nicotiana glauca
CGGCTAACAAGGACAATACCGAACATATAAGTTCAAAACACTTGCTCACACAATCAGCACCTCAGTGCTCAAGCCATAGGCAAGATTCGGCCTCAAGTCCTCCAGATTGGCCCAACATACTCACGAAGATTACATCTTGTCCCTCGATCGGGAAATCACAAACCATCAAGGCACATGTAATACTGAGCGCTCATATGTGCATATAGACGTGTGGAAGGAATTTCAAGAGTTATATCTCAAGCTGAATCAAGTACGCACGATAAGAATTCCAAGAATGTAAAGTTTTCCTAAAGTTTCCGCAGCCTCTCGAGGATAAATACAGACGTCTCCGTACCGATCCGCAAGACTCTACTAAACCTGCTCATGACTCGTGAGACCTAGTAACTAGGCTCTGATACCAACTTGTCACGACCCAATTTCGAAACCCAGTCGTGATGGCACCTCTCGTGAAGACAAGGCCAGCCAACTAACCAAATCGTCTCTTTAAAAATTATTAAACATAAATGAATAGGTAAATACAACTTAATGACAATAATAACTAGTATTTACAACCCAACACAACCCGACCGGGGTGTCACAAGTCATGAGCATCTAAAGAAAACCTGAACACAACTACAAGGCCAATAATATGCAAGAGATAAATTCTGAAATTCGAAAGACAACGTCCGGTGCCGCGAACACTTGCGGTCACCTTGCTCATCTTCAATAGTAATACCTTCAATCAGCTAATAACCCACTACCGGGTGAACAATATCTACAACTGCACGCGAGATGCAGGGAGTAAAGTGAGTACCCCAACTCAGTGAGTAATAAGAGTAAATAATAACTGAGCGGTAAGAAATCACGTAAGAGCACTCCATCATGCTATATAGGACTGTACAACCCTTAGAGAAAACGGTAAAACTGTGAAAAACTCCTTTAGAAATATCTGGTTCAGTTAAAAACGTCTTTTGAAAATATCCCCTTCTAATAGTTAAGCAAAATGAATGCATAATCAGATGGTGTAAGTTCGCACATAAGTCAGCCCCTCGGGCACAACACTCCATTAACAAATAACACCAGGGTATCTGGTAACAGTGCAAGAAATAGCATGGATGCCAATGATATGAGATTGCTGAATGTCATGCCACATAGTACAAACAGGAACCAATGCATGAATGCAATGCAATGCAAATGACCGCTGTGGCGCGCAGCCCGATCCATTTGGGTACCCGCACTCACTGTGGGGTTCAGACTCCGGAGGGGCTCCTACAGCCCAAACGCAATATCAATGATATCAATGTCACACCGCTGCGGCGCGCAGCTCGATCCATCCTCAGTCCAGAAATGCACATATAACACTGTTGCGGTGCGCAGCCCAATCCATGCTCAATCCAGAAATGCACATAAGCCACTATGGCAATATTCAAGCAACAGTTCTCAGTTCAAAATGTCAGTAAGATATCATTTAAGTTTTCAAATCATGAAAAATGGCCGAATTTGCAAAACAACATTAAAACCCTAGACCTAGATCAAATAGTATGCAAAAATAATGCAAAAACAGCGATATCAATCCCTGAAGGATTCACATAGTTGGCACAAAGCCCAAACATGGAAATCAGTCCAAACTATGATGATAACAAGTAGTTTCAGTCAAATATGTAACAATTTCATCAATCGGGACGGACCAAGTCACGATCCCCAACGGTTCTCTATCCCACGCTTGCTATCCGGTGTGCAAATCACCTCAATACAGCACTATGATATGCAAATTCGGGGTTTCAAATCCTCAGGATATTATTTACAAGTATTATCACCTCGAACCGGTGAAATCTCTATCTCGCGACGCCCTTGCCCCTCAAATCGGCGTCCACGCACGTCGAATCTAATCAAATCAGAGCGAATGAATCACAATATTCCAATGGAACAATACCCAATCAAAAACTATCGAAAAATAGTAAAAATCTCGAAACTAGCAAAACCCAAGCCCCGGACCCACTTCTCGAAAAATTACAAAATTCACATTACCGGATTCCTCGTCTCGCCACGAGTCCGTACATATCAAATTTACCAAAATCGAAGTCCATTTGACCCTCCAAATTCCATATTTAAATCTCAAAATCCCAAGTCCTAATTCATCAATTTTAGGCTTAATTCCATGAATTTCTAGTTAATTTCACATAATAATCATGTATTTAACTTGGAAATAAGTAGAAACAACTCACCTTTGATGCTTTATGAAATCCCCCTTGAAATTCTCTCCAAAATCATCCAAGCCAAATGAAAGAAATGAAAGAAATAAGCCAAATCCGTATTTAAAGAATCTGCCCGTGCTTCGTCAAGTTATACCTTGCACTTGTACTATACAAGTTGTACATCCTATTAAAATTTTTTCTTGTCGGACACCTTCTGTTTAAACACCCATACCGTCTTGTATAAATATCCAAATGACAAATGGTTTGAAGATTTAGAAACTAGACTCAAATATCTATAATTTGATAGGCTGTACGGCATATAACTCTTTATATATTCCGAGATATGAACTTCTAAAGTGCATCAGAAAATTCTGCCAAATTTCTCCACCAGCCATTTTCGATCCATCATAACTTCCTCACAGAATATCCAAATCATGAATGGTTTAACTTTTTGAAAACTAGAATGCAGAGGATACAATTTTCATGTTTTGTAATTTTTCTGATTCCTTATAGATTGCAAGATATAAGCTTCCGAATTGGACTTCTCGCACTAAAAAATTTCTGGTGCATAGCTGAAACAAAAGAAAAATCTGCAATGTTTTTTAAAGATGAAATAGTCCGTTTAACCATCCAAAACTCACTCAAGGCCACTGGGACCTCAACCAAACATGCCAACATATTCTATAACATCATTCAAACTTGTTCCAACCTTCGGAACACTCAAAACAACATCACAACACCAAATTCGCATCCGATTCAAGCCTATGAACTTTGAAACTTCTAACTTCCACATCCGATGCCGAAACACGTCAAAACTAGTTCGAATGACCTCAAATTTTGCAGACAAGTCCAAAATGATATAACGAACCTACAGCAACTCTCAGAATTTCCTTCCGACCCTCGGATCAAAATCTCACCTATCAACCGGAATTTGCCAAAATACTAACTTTGCCAATTCAAGCTTAATTCTACACCGGTCATCACAAAAATATTTCGGACATACTCCTAAGTCCCAAATCACCTAACAAAGCTATCCGAACCATAAAATTTGCATTTCGATCCCTCTAACACATAAGTCAATATCCGATTTACTTTTCCAACTTAAGCTTCCTTAAAAGAGACTAAGTGTCTCAAACCTTACCAAAATCATTCCAGAATGACTTCAAATTTTGCACACAAGTCACATTCGATATTAAGAACTTGCCCCAACTGTCGGAATCATATTGTGACCCCGATATCAAAATTTCCACTTCCGGTCAAATTTTCTCAATAACCTTCAAAGTTCTATATTTAGCCAAATGTCTTCAAAATGACCTTCGGACATCCAAATTCACTTTCGATCGTGCTCCCAACTCCAGAATTACCATACGGAGCTATTCCCAGACTCGAAATCTCAAACGGACATCTATAACACTAAAATGCCTTCCAACCTAAATTTATGAAATTCTTCTAAAATACTAACTTCAACAATATAGGCCGAAATGCTCACGGGTTATCCATAACCAAATTTGAATATATGCCCAAGTCCAAAATCATCATAAGAACCTGCTGGAACTTTCAGATCCCGATTCCGAGGTCGTTTGCTCAAAATTCCAATCTTAGCCATTTTCTTCAACTTAAGGCTGCCTCAATGAAAATTTTCTTTCCAATTTAACTCGATATTCCCAAAATTCAACTCCGACCATACGCACAAGTCAATATATCTAAAATGAAGTTGTTCATGACTTCCAACTACTGAACAATGCGCTACAGCTCAAAATGACCGATTGGGTCATTACAATTGTTCATTATTAACCGCAAAAGGCTATCTTCATTCCTTCAATATCATTGTTTCTCCATCTATTATTTATTGATAACTACCCTAACTAGACCTCAAAGCCCCCCGTTCCAGCCAGTTCGAGGTCCAGTTTGTGATAGCATTGGTTTGCATATCATAAGGAATTGAGAAAGTTTAAAGGTATTACAGAGGTGGTACGGGATGCTTCTCCATACGTAGTTGATCTCACTATTGTCGTCGCATTGTTAAAGGATATTCTATTATTTCAGCTCAGTAGCTGTACTTCTGAGAGCTCTGAGACTAGGCACAAGTTGCCATAATGCTTATGAACGGTTGTCGCGTGGTATTGATGTTATGGTAGGATGCTTTCCTACGTGTCGGGATAGTGAATAACTTGAAGAAAGGTTTACTCAGTGCATGATTTAGATATTTGGTATTTTATTCCTGGCGGGGGAAAGGCAATCGGGCTAATAATATTCAAATTTGGGTTGATGGAGTAACAAGGCTTGGTATTTACGAGCATGGTGGAATTTTTACATGTGATAAGTTGTCGTTGTCCTTGTTGAATGTACTAAGTTTGCCGGTGTTAAGACTTCATTCGCCTTAGGGGCAGGATATTGCAAGGTAGCAATGAAGAAGCGGCTGTCAGAGATTGCGGGGTGTGATTATTCAGGATGGAATCGATGTTTGTAATGTTCAAGGCTCGAGAATAGATGATCTCTGGAGAGGTTTAAAGTTAGTAGCGGTCTATTGGTTCAAGAGCTACTGAGTTAGATTTTTTATCTAAGGTATCAGCTGAGCGGTGAAGGACGATGAAAGTCATGTGGAAAGTGTCAGTGTTAAATTTCTATAAGGCCAAGTGTAAGAAGCGGAAGTGTAATAGTTGCTTAAATAAGAGGGTTTCGCCAAAGTGGGAGAGTGGCAGAGCATCGCGTGGATTCCATGGCAGGATAACTACACCCTTGAAGAAAGTTTGGAGTGATTTGGGAATTTTTACTGGACGGTGATTGGGTCTACGAGCTTAATTTGAAATATTGGCTAGAATAACGATGGGGAATTTGATATGACGGAAAGGAGTTGCTTGATATGCAGAAGAATACAACATAACTTTTAATTGGAAGATATTGTCGCACATTTAGTTAATGTCAACGAGGAGTGAATGGACTTGTGCAACTGGTGGATGATCACGGGCTAGGATGGATTATTGATATCATAGTAATTGTACCCCGTGCAATGACGTTGGAAGATGTTGGCGCATAGTCTCCACATTTGGGGATGTCTCCTACGAGCAGATTAGCGGTTGCATGGTTGGCAAAGCTTCGGAGAAGGATTCTATTAACTATCCGGTAAGAGGTCTAATATATGAATGTTGCTAGGGATTCAGAGTGTTCATAAAATGCTAAAGAGGATTTTGTGGAATCTGGCGGTTTAATTGTGCAAGGTCATGTCAATAAGGGATAAAGAATATGGTGACATCAAGCTAAGTTGGAGAGTCCCACCGCCTACGATTGTGTTGTATCCCGCCCCTTTTTTCCTCCTTGCGGAGAACATCCGGTTTTCGATATTTCATGGGGGAATAACTCTTTTCCTTTCGGGAATTTTGTACTTGAAGAGCCTCCACCAAACGAATTATGGCGCATTAGGGCACCATGAGCAATTAACTCATGGATTAGTTTGCATTACCTGATATTTAGGGTAAGGGATTGAAATAACCTTTAGGGGAAGGTGTTAGCAACCCCTTGCGGTCCACAGCGGTGGGTCCCGGCGAACTTATATTAGTCAAATAAACAGGTGAACAATTTTACCATGTACTTGCAAGTAAAGACATGTTTTGACATTCAAGTAATGAAACAAGGAAAAGGGATTGAAAAATTTGCACATATATAAAGAAAATTTAATTTATTTAAACAATGAGAGTTGGGAAAAGAGGTTCTAGGTTGGTTAGCCTACAGGATCATACCCATACAATGCCTGGTAATCACTCCTCAATGAGGGGCTGCACGTACATTAGCGCGTAGTCCTCATATCCTTACTACTCAATTCCCTCCCCATGGTCATAGCCTAAAGCCTACTAGTAGCCTTGAAAGATGTCCTATGTGTGCATTACCCGTCCCTTGTTTGTGGCCCTGGAGGTATTTAGGACCTCTAATTTTTGGGTAGTTCTAGACCATCCTAAGGTGTTTAAAGGACAAAAGTCTAAACATCAACCAAAATAAGTAGGACTGCATTTAGAGGGGGGAAAATTAAGGGCTCACCTTTTACCTCCACAAGCATAACAAATAAGTGCACGTCTCAAACAACTGTTATAGGTATTTAAGAGAAAACCTTAGAACATGATATCTAGGTGAGCTGATAGTATACAGTATTGAATTAGGACCAAAGTGTGAAAGAATTGAGTCTATTTGCCTACTGAGTTTAGACTTGCTGAGTATGAGCAATCACAGATAGTAGAATATGGTTTTACGGTGGCAGAATCGTAATCGTCCTATAGGCTTGCCTAGGCGTATAGCAGTGATGTCATATGAGCATGATATCTATATTTATTAGGAATGAGGTAAAATAGTAAAACAATTTTTTAAATGAAAACCTGAGATCCTATAGGCATGCTTTCTAGCAGTATTAATTTAAGGCAGTGTTTGAAAACTTATTAAAGAAGCGGACAGATTAATTGATTAAACTGGTTAGAATAAACAAACATAAATTGTACTGGCTTCTGAACTAAACTGTTTTAAATCCTATAGGCAGGATTTTTAGTTAAGTAAGGTAAAACAAACAGCATTCACTTAACCAAAGTGAAACCCCTATAGGCATGATTTCTATAGAGCTTATTTTAGCCCTATAGGCATGATCTCTATTATTAAAACCATTTTTAGATCCTACATGTATGGTTTCTAATTGTCTGGAAATAAAGCAAATATAACTAACACATTTGGATCAACATGGATCCTATAGGCATGGTATCTACCCTGTTTTACCCACAATAAATATACTACCCTCCCTTTTCACTAAGCACCCCACTGTTTGATTACAATAATTATTACAGGCTAATGAATTAAATGAAAAATTACATAAATAAACAGAAATTAATCTATAGGGATCCTGCAGCAGGCCTAAATGATTTCCAATCCTCCAGTAGTCTCAAATGTCAAAGTTCCATAGCCAAATTCATTTCTAGGTGTGTCAGAGTTCCCTAAGGACCTCAAGGATACCGGGCAATGCTTGCACCCAGACTTTCTCAAATAGTAACTGATTATTGTGTAGAGTGGAAAGGCCAACCCTGATATGCCAGAGTTCAGAGAGATCTCAAGGGTCTCAAGGCAGTACACATATCAGAGGGGTAGAACCTAGTAATCTAAGATTAAAGTGAGAGTGCTTGACATAGTTTTGAAAAAGGTTTCGAAAATAGTATGGAGATAACTTTTGGAGTGAAAAGGTTTTCTAAAACAGAAATAGTTTGGTGGTAAAAGACAGTTTGAGAAGAGTACCTAAACTATTTTAAAAATAGCAGACAATCCATAAAACATTCAGATTCAAAAACACTCAACAAACAGATCTTCATATGGGGATAAATGGACTGGGGCACATAAGAGTTACCTATAGAAAGCCCAACATGATCACACAATTAAGGGATTAAACAGATATTCATAAACAGGCTGGTTAAGTATCAGATAACTAAGTGAATTATGGACATGCTAATCATACATTGAACAGGACAGAGTTTAGACATGCAAGGGAAAGAAGTAAGCAGAAAAACAAGTTGAATTCATAGATGATGAACTAGTGCAGGAATGAAACACATAGGGGTTGAATTTTAAAATTTAACTAGAGACATACCAGTCAAAGAAAATAATGCAGAATATAAAGCAGATGCAATTCCAATATCTAGCCTTGGCTTTCAGCCGGCTAGACCAGTGAATATCGCAAGTAGCAGAGAAAAAAAGAGAGTTTTAGAGTTTAAGTGTGCTTTTGTGAACTAATGTTTGTTATTAGAAGTGAGAATAGGAGGGAGTTTATATAGTAATCAAAAACTTAGCATAATAAGGTAAAGAATCAATTAAGTAGCAATTAGAGAAATTCAGGGAATCAATCCCATGTAAAATCAGTAAGTCTTTCCTTTAATCAAGGGATAATCACTGTAAAAGAAGGACAAATACTTATGGAGGGAAATCGAGTATAGAGTAGGTAATTGGAGCGAATGAATAGGGGTTCCAATTAAGGAAACAATCAGTAAGAATCAGCAAAATAACAAATAAGGCAAAGGAAATTTAATTAAGGCGAGCCGTCCAATTAAACCGAGTAGAGAAGTAAAAATCAAAAGTTCGTTAAGAAAAAGTATTCAAATCAAACCAGGAAATAAGGACTTCAAAATAATCAAGGGTTCTATCAAAGAGAAAATCATGAAAGAGTCAGCAAGTTTAGCAGATAAAATAAGGTAAGAAATGAATAGTCAGGATTTGACACATAATTTTAACAAAATAAATAGTTAAATCGACGCTAATTCAAAGAGAAAGATATAGGTCTTAACACAAATAGTCAGGATGAACACAAATATATAGAATCAATGAAAGGTTGAACTAAGAAGTTCAGTAGAGGAATACTAGGACAAGAAAACCACGAGACAGTCAAATGGCTAAGGAGAAATCACAAGAGCCAAGGCAAGAGCACAATCAGTACACCGGTATTCAGAAACCAAATAAAGAACGTCAAAAATTAGGGTTTTTACTATAAACAAGTTAAGGTTATAGCAAACTTACGAAATCAGTCAAAACACATAAGAAGCAAAATATCAAACACTCAAAAATAACCAAATATTTTTGAAAATACATTTCAGGAAACCCTAGTTTATAGAAAGATGAAAAATCACTCAAAAATCATAAAATTTTTGTAGAGAATCACAAGGTTATTGTAGAACTCACATGAAACAAGTCTAAATCATCTCAGATATGTACATATCTAAGAGGTTCAGAAGAAAAAAAATTAGGGTTTCGAGGAGAACAACATAGAGGTGAAGAACCCTACTTAAAAACCCATAGATCATAGTCGATGTAGGATGATCTTACTCGGAATCATACAGGAACAATATAAAACAGGCGAGAAAGGGACCATAGATTCAAGCCAACTAGCCCTGGTCCTTTGAGGACCCTGGAGATGGGACGACTAACATGAGAGAGACTACTAAAGGCCTGGGGGTGGTGGAAAACCACTATAGATAGCCATAGGTGAGTGTCAGTAAGGTCCAATTAGGGTTAGGTTTGAGAGTGTTTGAGAGAGAAAAGGCATTTCAGGGCGGGGGACGGTGGAAATGAAAGGGTTTGGGGAGGGAGGGGTCGTTTGGTTCATTTTAGGTAAGGGTTTTTGTGGCCGTTGATCTCTATGATCAACGACCGAGATTAAAGGGTTTTGGGGCTGGATCGGGTAGCTGGGTTTGCTCTAGGTAAATTTAAATTGAAATTGGATTGGTATTGGGTTGAAATAGGGCTGAAATTAAAATAAAATAGGTCAGATTTCAAATAGTCATTTTTAATAACTACATAATTTATGAAAATAGTATATGAGCTCCAAAAAATATTTTCGAGAACTAAAATGATTTAAAATAGTTATTTAAAGTTTTAAAATATAAAATACCAATTTATGCATAAATAATGTAATTATACATTAATATGGGCTATTATTGCAAAGATGTGCAATTTAGCCAAAAAAAATGTAAATATAATTGCAAAAAATGCACTAAAAATATTTAAACATTATGTTGGCATAAATAATGAATTTTAGTTGGCAAAATAATCACAAAAGTAATTTGAAAGATAATTATTCGATATTTTATAAATAAAAGAGAAGAAATAAATTAATTTGGAGCCTTTAAAAATTACAAAAAAATTATAAAAAATGTTTATGCATGCTTATAACTGCATATGTGCTATCTTGTAAGTATATATATATGTATTAGAAATATATGAGGAAAAATTAGGTATCAACAGTTGCCCCTCTTTACCCGGGAAGGATGAAAGAGTTTTTGGATAAAGAAATGATGGCTAATTTTGACCGAATGGGATGTTTCGAAAGTTAGAGTCTAGACTCCTGTGTCAAGTTGCCTACATATCCCTGGTTTTACAGAAATCAGGTCATGTGTAGTTCTCGATTCATTGGCGGTATATACCGATTAAGTCATTGCAAGAACGGACACGAGATGCAAGAGCGGTTATGGTAAACAGTTAAGTTTGAGCTAGTTTGAAGGAACTGGAGCGACGTCACTCCTGCTAGAATAGCGGTTGCTTACTGATCACCTGCAGGTAAAGAGATGCTACGAACCCGTATTTTTACGAAAATTTGAACATGATGCAGGTTCCCTTTGGACAATGAAAGTTGTCTTTGGCCGGTTAAGGATGACGTCCTCGGACCATGATGTCCTGGGCCATAAATTGTTTAGTGAGGGATTCGCAGGCCATGAAATGGTGTTCTCAGGCCATGCAGATGGTGCCTCCGAACCATGACGCCTTTGAATAATGATATACAAATTTGAGGGATCCTTAGGTCATGGCATGGTGTCTTCCGGCTATGAGGATGATGCCTTTAAACTATGAGGCCTAGATTGGCGATATTTCAGCCTATGAGATGCAATAATAAGATGTTGACAAGACAAGTCTTAGTCTTGCGGATGGTGAGCAGAGCTTAGACCGAAAAATAGATAGTACCGGAATAGAGCAACATTTATGCAAGGAGGGACAATGTTTAGTCCCATGTGAATGGAAGGAAGTGCTTAGCCTTATGCAAATATAGAGGCAAGGATTAGCCTCTTGCAAATATGGAGGCAGGGATTAGCCTCATGTCGGGAGGAAAGGATTAGCCTCATGCAAGATTTTAGTCTCATGCAGGTGGGAGGCAAGGATTAGCCTCGTGCATATATGGAGGGAAGGATTAGCCTCGTGCGTATATGGAGGCAAGGATTAGCCTCACGTGGGTGGGGAGGCAAGGATTAGCCTCATGTAGATAAGGATTAGCCTCACGTGGGTGGGGAGGCAAGGATTAGTCTCATGTAGATATGGAGGCAAGGATTAGCCTCATGCAAATAGGGAGGCAGGGATTAGCCTCATGCAAATGGGGAGGCAAGGATTAGCCTCATGCAGGTAGGGAGGCAAGGACGCAAATAGGGAGGCAGTGATTAGCATTATGCAAATATGGGGAGGCAAGGATTAGCCTCATGCAGGTGGGGAGGCAAGGTTAGCCTCGTACAGATATGGAGGCAAGGATTAGCCTCATGTAAGTGGGGAGGCAAGGATTATCCTCATGCAAATAGGGAGGCAAGGATTAGCCTTATGCAAATAGGGAGGCAAGGATTAGCCTCATGCAGGTAGGGAGGCAAGGATTAGCCTCATGTAAATAGGAAGGCAGAGATTAGCCTCATACAAATATGGGGAGGCAAGGATTAGCCTTATGTAGGTGGGGAGGAAAGGACTAGCCTCATACAGATATGGAGGCAAGGACTAGCCTCATGCAAGTGGGGAGGCAAGGATTAGCCTCATACAAATAGGGAGGCTAGAATTAGGCTCATGCAAATGGGGAGGCAAGGATTAGCCTCATGCAGGTAGGGAGGCAAGGATTAGCCTCATTAAAATAGGGAGGCAAGGATTAGCCTCATGCAAATAGGGAGGCAGGGATTATCCTCTTGCAAATATGGGGAGGCAAGGATTATCCTTGTGCAGATAGAGAGTAGAAAATAAGAGTAGCATATGTCTTAACTGGAGATATATTCGGTGTTTAAGCGAATGATTGATAGTGATCTTGTTACGTGTATATATTTCGGGGCGCTATTGCTACGTCAGATGTACCCGGTATTTCATGCTTCTATCCGCTGGCTTTGCTTTTCTCCGTTCTAGAGGCCTTTTGAGTTTCCTGGGTAACCTAACTATTATGGAAATAAAGTTTTTGAAAATATGCAATTATTGATAAAAAAAAATAGAGTTATTTAGAAACGTATCAAAATATCCAGTAATTTAGATGAACTAGTGACTATAACACATTTCAGAGACACTACAACTTTCCTATGTTAGAATTTTGAGGGTCCTCCTCAAAATTCTACCTTAGTTTGCTACATGATACTTCGACTGCTTGTGAGTGACGATTCTTGTTGAACCTTCTTTGGAATTTTGATAATCCTTCTCAAAATTCTGCCCCAGTTTCTTAATCATTTTCTGATTGTCTGGCATATGTTAGCATTGGTTGGACCTTTTTTTTGGCAAAACTGCTAGCTTTTATTAATAAAACAAAAATTACAAACAAATATACATTGTCCGGAGGTTTTATGTAATGGAGGTGATAAAATTTGATAGTTACATTCCTCTTATTACCAAGATTAAGCACTATACTAAACCTTGGCATCACAAAATGCATACTATAATTAAAAAAGTGGTGTCAAGCCTTGTAATTGTACACTAGCTCCATACTTGCTCTAGCATGCACGTGCAATGTCACCTTTCCTTCCTCAAGGGATTGAGCACAATGTGCTAATACCACCCATAGAGGTCGTAGTGAGTAGCAATGCAATAGTACATGGATCCGTCCTATGACTTGGTTCCATAGCACAGAATTGATTCCCATAAATCTTGCCCAACACCATCTTAGAGGTTGGTGCCAGATTTGGTATGTCACATTACAATATTGCATCAAGGTGCAGTTCCACGATGTGCTCAGTAACATTTTCAAACAACTGTGCGGATGATGCTTTAATATTTCCAGTTGTAAGAAATGGTGTAGATGTCTCCATATCCTTATGTTTCTCCAAATTGTCACAGTAACCGAAATTACTCGTATGGTTAATGTTAGATCTCGATTGTCCAGTTCTCCTTTTGCTTTGTGTAAAATTGCTAAACTCATGCCTCCTATTGTTATTTCATCAAGGGAGTGAGCATCAGATAATAGCACCCTTAGAATCTGCATCCAATAAGAGTGCAGAAAAATAAAATTTGCACATTGTCACATTTGTTTAAGCCCAACATTAAACAATTTAAAAGCTGCAAATGTTTTGGTCCTTTTGATTGTTCTTCCTCGATTCTAGCTGTGTCTAAATCAGCTCCAGGTCTATGTCAATTTTGATCCTCCAGGGTCATGCATGCATGCATTAATTCGATGCAAACGGATTCCCATGTTTGAAGCATGCTTTCTTTAAAAAATACAGCTTGTTTACAACGACCTTGGCTTTCAAAACTGGATCTTCCAACTTTTGTCGACCAGCTTGTTTGGATCTTTTTTTCCAACACACATGTGATCCAGCCTAAAAAGCTTGAGGGCACATCAAGCATTGCAGACAAGCGTACAATTTAAAAGGCTGTGTCTAATCCACTGTTCACGTGCTCTCCATGGTTCTTGTATGCGTCTTCCAATTATCTTGCCCATGATCCAGACTAGCGTGCAAAAGTTGTGTCTAAAGTTTTCATGTGTCCTCCCCCATGTGAGCCCGCCTTTCATAGTTGTGAAACACAAAGCGATCCCTTGCTTTTGCCAATTTTAAAACTCCAGGCGTGCATTAAACAAAGCTGTCATGGTAATGTAATGCCCATTCTTTCATTTACCAAGGAGCAGGAGTGGAATAAAGAATTAAAAAGCTTCCTTGGCATTTGTTTAATTCCTAGCTTTTCCTCTAAGTCACGCTTGTTCCCCCATGGTTGCTTTTTCCTTTTCCAGCAAACTGCTACCATTCTTATCCAAGAGATCGTTACTTCTTCAAGGAACTGAGTACTATGTATCAGGCATGCATAATGATCCACTTTACATGCATGTAATAAAGAAAGGTAAAGCTGCGATGGTCCATTTTTTATTTCCAGCTTTGCCTCAATTTTATTGTTTGTACAGCATGCTGGTTGGAAGTATAAAACTTTTAACCAATCTTGTTTTGCTTGTTCATTGGAATGCTTTTGGAAGCCTATAACCCCTGTGTTGTAACTCCTTGACCAAGCCATCTCCAGTTGTGTGTCATGTAGTGGCATGCTATCTTTTAAAAAAACTAGTAGTTGTCTACCTTTTCTCGTAAGCATGCATGTTCCTCGATTCAGTTTAGTTTCATGCCATCTCCTAGATACTGTAGGACAATGTAGGACATAGATAACCCCTGCAAAAAATCACACATTGTTAGAATAAAAAAGGCCCTTATTTCCTCCTCCCAAAGTCCTTTGAGATAGACTTCCCAAGGAAGCACGCGTGAAAAGTGTCCAGTGTTCCATGCTTTGTCTTAAAAGATTAGAGAGCTATGTGGATTCCCATCTTTTCTTCGATTTCACGTGGGCAGCACCATTAAATGGAATTCCCACTGAAAGTGGCGTGCATAATGTCTAGCTTTCAAGGCCTGCATTTAAAAAATTAAAAAGCAGTCTGCATCTGCCCAGCTTTTCTTCTAAATCTCTTTGACTCAACCATTCTTTTTGTAAATCCCAACTATGTGTATCACTCTCTAGTGCTGCTTGACTATGCACTTCTGAGGCTAAAACTGTGACACATGTGCATGTTGTCCACTTTGAACGACTTGTGTTTTCCACAAGGGACCTCCCTTTCCAGTTGTGAGTTTTAGCCTTCATTTTGTAACTCCTTATCTTGATGCCACACTCTTACTTTGCCCTTCATCAACCATCTTGGTATCATTTCATTGTAACTCCCTTGGTGTAGTAACTTATTTTGACCCAGCATTAACAAATAACATATCTTTCAACAGGTGACACTACTACTCCACTTCAGTAAACAACTGTTCACTATCGTTGCTTCCATGCTTGAGTACATTACCATATCATATATCCCTGTGGATCTACTGTTCAACCTTCCCACCACTTTCAGCATCCTCCTCCACCTTGTTACCCCTTCCTTGCTTATCTTCTTAACACTTTTACATGCAGATAAGGGTATCTTGATTTATCATCATTCACTATCTTCCTTCCTTAAGTGTCTAGCTCCCAGAAATTATGAGCTTCAATTATTCCCCGATCTAGTGCATAGTTAGCCAGATAATCTACCAACCTATTACCTTCTCTGAGAGTATGAGAAACTATTACATTGCTCTTATTCATCAGTTCCTTGATCTCTTCTACTTCCACAGCAATACTCCACAGAACAGTCCACTCTCCATCTAGGACCTTCTTAAGTACCATTGGATCTGTATGTACTTCGATTAGCACATAGTCATTCTCTACACAGTATCTCATTGCTCTTGCTTCTGCAGTTGTATTTGTCCCTTCGTGCATTTCCGTTCCGCAAGCATATATGGCATCCCCATCTTCATTCCTAAATGCATAGCCAATAGCACTTCTGCCTGGGTTGCCCCTCGATGCCCCATCAGTGTTCACTTTTATCCATCCTTCACTCAGATAATCCCATAGAACTTTAGTGTACTGCAGAGCTGGTGTGTAATTCTACATCATATTGAGCAAGTCTGGCCACTTATGAGGTACATTCTGCATTCTTGGTTTTCTGAATCTGACTAAGGATTGCATAGTCGATGATATCTGGTAAATCACTCTACTAATTGTGACTGCCTCTCCATGTTTGTAGCTTTTCCTTCTTTTCCACAATTCCCACACTATCACTGATGGTAAAGCCTGAAGAATAGGATGTAGTCGAGGTAAGACATCAGCAGTCCAACATCTAATTATAGCCTGGTGTAAAGAAATTCCATCTATTGCAATCCCTGCTAGTACCAAAAATAATTTCCATATTGTTTTGGCAGGTCTTGATGTAAAGAACAAGTACTGCATTGTCTCTTCTTTTGGTTCTGCACAACACCAACACTTGGATGCCATTGAGTACCCCACCCTTCTGAAGAAATCATCCAAAGGTAATTAGTTTCTCCATAATTTCCACATGAAAAGTGCAATCTTAAAAGGGAGACCTTTCACCCAGATTTTTATATATGCATTACAGGGCTCATTCCTTCTTCTCAAGTATTCCCACGCTAACTTCACACTGAACTCTCCCCTAGTCTTAAGCATCCATATAGGTTTGTCAAGAACAAACTCCATTGCTGGCGGTTTTAAGTTTTCCAGAATATGAGTGGCGAGATCAGTTGGTAAGATCTCCTTGAGCAGCTCCTCATCCCATTGTCCATTCTATACCACATCATAAATGTTTTGAATTGACTCATAGCAGGCAAAATCTGATGATGTGACAAAATATAGAGCTCCCAGGATTGTCCAATTTTAGAACCAGAATAATGAAGATCCCATCTTAGGTTTCCATAGTATTTGATGCTCAGTACAATCTCTGTATTCTAGCATCTTCCTCCACACATGAGATCCACGTCTCCAAGGTACTATCATAGGATTGAGATTTTTGCAATATTTTTGACTCATAAATGCACTCCACAGGGTTGGTTTTGTTCTGAAATTCCACCATAATTTGCAGAACATATCATGCAAGGATCTGAATCCAACACCACCCTCTTCATATGGTAAGCATAGAGTGTTCCAAGATGCCCAATGTCTGCTTGATACACCAATGAGTTACTCCAAAAATACTGTGCAAAAATCTTGTGTAATCTATTAATCACATTTGCAGGGGGATTTACTGCTGATAACATGTGTATAGGCATACTTTGAAGTACACTAGTTATAAGTACTGCCCTTCCACCTATTGATAGTAACTTCTCTTTCCAATTCTGCAGCCTGTCCTTTACCTTTGTGATGAGCTCCTTGTAATAATCCATCTTCCTTCTGAGATAGAAAATCGGACAAACCAAGTATGTAAATGGAAAATTATGTTTAGATATACCAGTGATCCTCTGTACCTTGTCCATCACTTCTACACTAGCTGATTCATGTAAATAAATAGTTGATTTTGTCCTGTTGATTAACTGACCAGATGCATCTTCATAAGCTTTCAAGACTTCCATCACCAGTCTTAAAGAAGTAGCATCGGATGAAGAAAAAATGATTGTATCATCAGCATAAGCTAGATGATTGATCTTGGGACTCCATTTTGGCATTCTAAATCCAAAAAATTGCAGGTTGGTATGTAGTGCATTCAAACCTCTTGACATTGCTTCTGCTGCGAAGATAAACAAAGTTGGTAATAATGGATCCCCTTGTTTCACACCCCTAGTTGATCTGAAAAAACCATAGGCATGTCCATTAATCAGCACTAAGGACCAGTTATTAGATACAACTCCAAATATCAGGCGTATAAACCTTTCTTCAGATCCCATCTTCCCTAAAACCTTTGTCAGAAATAGCCAAGATAGTCTATCGTAAGCTTTTATCATGTCCAGCTTTAGAACAACATTAGGTCCTGCCTTACTCCTTAATCTAATATCAGTAACTATCTCTTGAGTTAGCAATACATTTTCTACTATGCTTCTCCCCTTGACAAATCCAGCCTGTTCTTCTAAAATCAGGTTTGGTAGCATTCCAACTATTCTTTCATGTATTACTCTAGAAAACACTTTGTTGATGAAGTTGCTCAGGCTAATAGATCTCATATCAGAAAATGTTTCAACCTGTTTCTTTTTTGGCAGCAATACTAGGTTTTTGTGAGTTATGAATCTGGGAAGGTCATGGCCATTTAAGAAAGCCTTTGTCATTTCCACTATGACTTCCTTAATTATTCCCAGCAACAGTGGAAGAAGCAACTTGTGAATTCATCTGGTCCTCCTGCACTTTCACTATTCAGCCCCAGTACTGCAAGCTTAATCTCCTCTCTTATAGGCTGCTGCATCAATGACATATTCTGCTCACTGTCTACCATTGAAGGTACGTTCTCTATTATCCTAAAATCTGTAGGAGTTGAACCCTCATGAAATTGGTTTTGACAAAATGTCAAAGTTTCTTCTGCTATTTCAGAATTTTCCTCCAACTAGTTTCCCTCTAAGTTTTGAATCCTTTTTAATTGTAGTCTCTTCCTTCTACCATTCACTTGTGCATGGAAAAATGTTGTATTCCTATCTACATCTTGAAACCATTTCATACTGGCCTTCTGCTTCCAAAACTCCTCTTCTAGAGCCAGGTATTTGATCAGCTCTGATTGAACTTTCTGCAGCCTTTGTCTGCTTTGTTGTGTAGGATTTCTTTCAAACTCTGCCTCATGAATAAGCTCCACTTCCTCCAAGCTTTCAATTTTCTGAAAAATATCCCCATATGTATTTCTGCTCCATGAAGATAGAGCCTTTTTCAACCTCTTCAGCTTCTGATTAAACATAAAGAAAGGATCCCCGATAAAATCAACTTTCCAATTCTTCTTCACTATATCCTTGAAAGTAGGATGTTTTGTCCAGAAGTTAAGAAATTTAAAAGACTTCTTAAATGGAATAGAATTAGTGTTACATGTCAGTTCCATAGGACTGTGATCAGATCCTGTTTTAGATAAATGAGTGACTTCAATTGTAGGAAAAATTTGTTGAAATTCCAGATTTGCCAAACATCTATCAAGTCTTCCAAAAATGCAATCATCTTTCGCTCTCCCACTCCACCAAGTGAATATACTTCCTTTTAAGCCTAAATCTGTAAGGCTACATGTATTGACACAATTCCTAAAATCATTTACGTCATGTATTGATACTGGCAAACCACCAAAATTCTCCTCTTCATCCCAAATAACATTGAAATCTCCTGCTACAAGCCATGGCAAGGTCATGTCCATTGCAAGGTAATACATACTATCCCACAGTTCAATTCTTTCTATGGAATCACATTTAGCATAAACAAATGTGACAATGAAAGTGGTTTGAGTATCCATATTTGTCAGCTTCATCATCAACTGTTGTTCTGCATTAATCATCACCTCTACACCATGATCCTCATCTACAAAAACCCATATCTTGTTTGAAACATTAGAAAAGGCCTGCAGCATACCAATTTTCCTCCTGTATGTTTCTAGCTTCCTAGGATTCTGCATTGGTTCCATGATTCCTATAAAATGATAATGATGTTGCATGTGCATAGTAATAAGCCTCTGAAATGCTTTTTTTTGTATTCACTAACCTTACATTCCAAATTATAGCGTTCATCATTAATTGTGGGATTTGGTTAGTGTCCTTCATGTTTGAACCCCAGAAACTGAACTTTGAATCTCCCTTGTATTTTTGTTCTTTCCTCTACCTCTTGATCTGCCTTTGTCCATGTGCCTAGGTGAGAGATCACCTTGCCTTGCCACATTTTTAAAATTTTGTGTAGTAGATTCATAGTCAAGATCCTTGCCTGCATTTTTTGTTTCCTCCTGCAATCCAAACTGATCCTTTTGTTCTGCTAGCTACTGTTGCATCTCATTTTGAACTGCAACTATATTGCTATTGTCCTGATTTATGTTTGCTACTGTTACAGTTTGTTGTACTGCAATTGCTGACCCTGCCTCTACAAAATCACATGACTGAATGGAGTCTGAGATCCCTATATTGGCCATACCAGTAGTAACTTCTGTCTGCACCAAGTTAATTAGTGTTGTGCCTCCAAACTGCGTTTCACCTGGATTTTTGGGCTTATCAGGAGGTATGTCCTTATTAATAGGACTCCTATCCTTTTGCACTTCATTTCTAACAACCTTTTTTCCACTTTTGTTTATTATTTCAATATTTTCCTCATCACCTTTTTTTTTTTTTTGTTGATAATTGTCCTTTTGCTTTGTAATTTACACTCAGCTCTTCTTGATCATTTTCTTCATCTGTTGATTCTTCTTCTCCACTAGCACCCTTTGGTAGTGCACTTTCATCTGGATCCTCTTCATCTTGTTTATTCCAAATTGTTCTACCATCAAAATGCAGTCTGCTATCATGATTGGTCCCCTTTAACGTTGCATCAATCTCAGTAGCCTGGGATGGAATCTCCTGACAGGATTGGTTAGTTTCAACATGATTCTCCTTGAATGTTCTACTGATCTAAGCTGTTGTAGATTCTTTTTGACCACCTTCACCTATTGCATTCTCCTTTTCATTTTGAATAATTTTCTTTCCTATCGTTGTGTACTTCTTGTTGCAATAGCTTTTGGTGTAAAATGAGATGCTTTAGGATTTAGAGCTCTTGCATTGTTAGTATTAGCTTCTAGTGTGGTTGAATAATTTTTTTCTCTCATAACAACCTGTTGGTTATTGTCTTCCTCATCACCATCCTGTTCTTCTAATCCTGCAAACCTGTTATTTATCTGAATTTGTTGATTATCTACTGCATCATCTAAAGCAACTTCCTCTCTTGTTTTTCCATTTCCTTACTGATCAATATTTTGAATAGGTACGATTTCCTTACCTACTGCATCCTTTGACGCTGCAACATTATTTTTATTTGAACTCTCAAATCCTTGCAGCTGCTGCCCTTTAGCTGAATCAAAAGGTACGATTTCTTTCCCTGTAATCACACGATTTTCATTATTTTTTATACGATTGTCTCTAACTTCTTTCCATTATCCCAAGGGTGGATTGACATTACCTATAACTTTCCCACTCATTAAGACCATCAGTGGTTGATTATGATGTACCTGAGTCCGCTCCTTGTTATTTTCAGCATCTTGCTTGCTTTGATGATAAGGTGATAATTCCGGATGGATTCTCCAGCATTCAAAACTATCATGTCCTTGTAATCTGCAATCCTTATAGTACTTGGGCATCATATCGTATTTAATATTTACCCATTCAGTCCTTATTTCCCCCGATGCTTCACTAACAATGTTTATTCTTAAATTCTTAGGGTGGGCAGCTAACAAGTCTACAAGGGCTTTGACCCTTGCACAACTAGGTCTAGTATTTTTTATAGTAGCCATATCCAAGTGTAAAGGTTTCCCAACTTCTGAAGCAAGAGAAAAAAATGCACTCATTTACGAAGTAAGTAGGTAATAGACCTGGAAAAGAGATCCAAGCCATAGCCATTGGAGTTTCTTCTCCTGCCTTAAATATCACATCATATATGGGAGGTCGAATTTGGTATTCTTTGCCATCCTTGTCCTTGACATATTGAGCACCTTTCGATGTAAAATCAACATAATCCTGCCACAATGTCATGCGTATAAGGATATGCCTGTCTCTCAAGTAGCCAATATTGCATTCCCCCTTTATTCCACATTGAGATGGAACTATTCGACGAATCTCATTTAAATCTAGCCAGCCATATGCAAACTTTCCAACCACAGCATATTGGAGATCCTCAAGCACGTTCATTCTCTTAACTTCTTCTTCCGTAAACTTAATAACAGGTTGTCCATTTAGTATTGGTGCTTGTCGCACAGTGATATGATCAACTGAAGCTTGTTTAGCACTTACTGTTGCATTAATCATAGTTGGTTTCAATAAGTTTGAGTAGTCTAATGGATTGGATAATTGTATGTTATTGTTTTGAGTAGTAGGGAAAGCTTGGGGAGGTAGTCCAGCAATAGGAGGAGGCTGGACTCCAGAGGAGGAGGCCATTTATGACCTCACTATAGCGATACAGCTTGTTCAATTCTTCAGCTATCCTGCAGTAGCTTTAAAACCAGAATAACTATGGAAAAAGCAATACTACAATAATTTCGCAAATATTGTTAAAACTGTTGTTGATTTTAGCTGCAAGTAATCCGTGGAAACTCTCACTTCAATACAACCATATAAATCTAAAATGATGCTTGCAACAGTAATTCCAATTTAAAAAAAGATAAAGCGTTGAATTCAACCAACCATAGAAGTAGAAAAGTAGAACACTTTCACGTCAACAGAACCTTACAGTTGTGCTGGGTAGTAGTGTTCTAATTGGCTGAATCGCTGAAATTGAATGAAGAAAACTGTCTGCTACAGTAACTTGTGAAAATGAAATTAAGATCTATAAAAATTGACTATAGATCTGAAGCTGAAACCAATTGGGTATTACTCGTAAAGAAAATATGTATCTTTTGACACCAAGTTTGGTTAATTTCACCACCGGATGCCGGAGTTATGGCCGAAAAATGGTGACAAAAATACTATTCCTTGTCTTTCTAGAGAGAAGGTAGAGAATTCCTGGTTTTTTTTTTTGCTAGACTTGCTCCGGAATTCTGAGGGTCCTCCTCAAAATTCTGCCCCAGTTTCTGATCTTGGGGGGAAATGGAAATTTTATTATGATATGACCGAACCCATAAGGCTGCCTACGTATCCCCTCTTAAACGGAACTCCGATCAAGCGTAGTTCAATTATATTAGGTGAGGAAATGTAAATAGTCTAAGCATAGTATCTCTTGACTCCATCTGAATTGATTGGTTTTGGCCAAATCTTTCCGTCCATTTCTGCAAGTATGAGTGCTCCTCATGTCAGTACCCTGTGAACCATGTACGGACCTTGTCAGTTAGGAGAGAATTTCCCTTTGGCTTCATCCTGATATGGGAAGATCTTCTTTAGCACCAACTGTCCTGGTGCGAATTGTCTTGGTTTACACTTTTGTTGAAAGCTCTGGACATTTTGTTCTGATAAAGCTGACCGTGACATACCACATTCATCCTTTTTCCATCGATAAGGGCCAATTGTTCATAGCGGCTCCTTATCCATTCTGCATCGATGAGTTCAGCCTCCTGTATGATTCTTAAAGAAGGAATCTCTACCTCGGCTGGGATAACAACTTTAGTACCATAAACTAGCTTGTAGGGAGTTGCCCCGGTATTCTATAAACCAAATGGCATCATCTTGTAGCAGTATACCCCCCATGGTGTAATAAAAGCGATTTTCTCCATGTCTTCTTCATCCATCTAGATCTGGTGATAACCTGTGAAGCAATCTACAAAGGATAGGAGTTCATGGTTGGTGTAATTGTCGATCAGGACGTGTATATTTGGCAGTGTAAAGTCGTCCTTGGGACTTGCTCTATTTAAGTCTCGATAGTCAATACATACTCTGAACTTCCCATCCTTTTTTGGAATTGCCACAATGTTGGCTAACCAGGTTGGGTACTCAACTACCCTGAGAACTTTGGCTTTGATATGGTTAGTAACTTCCTCTTTGATTTTTAGACTCATATCTGGTTTGAATTTTCTAAGTTTCTACTTCACTGGCGGACATATTGGATTGGTAGGTAACTTGTGAGCCACTATGGACGTGCTCAGACCGGTCATGTCATTATATGACCATGCAAAAATGTCCTCATACTCCTTTAATAAACAAATGTCTTCCATTTCTGTTGGTGATAAGTGAATGCTGATGCGAGTCTCCTTGAAGATCTCGGTGGTCCCCAAGTTTACTGCTTCGGTTTCGTCCAGATTGGATTTAGGCTTATTCTCAAAGTTTTCAACTTCTCTGACAACCTTCTTGGGTATTTCATCTTCTTCATCTGAATCACTACCCTCATATTATGTTATCTTATTACATGTCACAATCACCAGTTCATTGGGAAAAGTAATAGTAACGTTGTAGAAAGAAAAGTGTGGAAGATAATAATAAATAATAAAGAGTAATACATTTGATTAAAACTGAAAAACATCCAAACGAGTACGGCTCGATGAATCGAACATTTATTTCAAAACAAGTAAGTCTTTAAAACAAAATTATTGAAAATTAAATGCCTAGAATGGCTGGAAAAATAAAATCTGCCAAGCTACCCAAGGACTCGGCGGGTCCGGGATGGTGTGGCGGTCTAGTTCCTAAGAACGGCTCCCTTTTCCACAGTATGAATAGTGAGGCCTTCTTCCTTCTCCTCCTCAATTATTGCACTGTAGTCCATATATTCGTCCTCTAAGAACAAGTTCTTCAACCCAGCTAATGCTTCATCTTCTGCAGTTCCCCATATTGTATCGGCTAGGTGAAAGGTTTGTTCGAGACGTGGCTCTAGTTGCTCAAGAAGGCGTATAGTCCACGCCATAGAGGCAACCAATCATTATACTCTTGCCATGTGCACTGATATCTGATCCCAAAGGTAGTACCATGATAGCCATATCGGTTTAGTGATAACCTAGAGATTCTTCCCATGTCCTTTACCGAGTTCATACCTAGACCATGCCAGTATGCTCTCTATTTTACTGCTCCACCATTTATCTTTCTCAACGGCATTGACACGTTCAATGTGATGATAGGTTTCCCCCTAGCCTTCTTCTATTTCCAATAACCGAGATAGTTTGACTGATGTAGATGGGGTTACTCCCATCTCCGTGAATGATGACCTCCTGACGATTCTATTTAAATTTCATGGCTTGATATAGTGTGGATGCCACAGCCCCAGCAATATAGATCCATGGTTGGCCTAACAGAAGATTGTTGAGGCCGGTATCTCGAGCACCTAAAATTTGATGTCGAACCAAGTTGGCCCCATCTGTAAGAACAGGTTAATTTCCCTGATCGTGGCTCTTTGAGACCCATCGGAAGCTTTCACATTCATGCTTCCTGTCCGCATTTAATGAAAACCTTTTTCCAAATCTTTTGAGAGTGTCCAACGGCCAGATATTGAGGCATGAACTTCCGTCAACCAAGAACCTGGTAATAAAGTAATCTTCGCATCGCATTGTAATGTGCAGTTCCCTGTTGTGATTCAGACCCTCAGGTGGCAACTCATCCTCGTTGAAAGTGATTTTGTAACTTTCCAACACCTGTCCTACCATGTTAGATATCTCTCCGCTGGTGATATTATTGGGAGCTTAAGCATCGCTCAACACTTTCATCATAGCATTCTTGTGTGCTTCTGAATTTTGTAACTGAGTTGAGCTGGGGTTATGTTCAAATGATCAATGACGAAATACTCATTTTCTTTTACTTTCCTCCAAAGGTCATCTGGCCCTATTTCAATGACAGGCTGCTTGGCAGTGGCATACTTACTTGGTCCTCACAGGTGCTCAGGTGTATAGATTCTCCTGGTCCTAGTCATTCCTTGTACGGCATTGGAGTCCCTTTCTTTTGTGCCTAGCTTCGGCAACATAATCCTAAGGTATTGCTTTCGAGTGGAAAGGAGATATGGTTGACACTGTCACAATAAAGGGTGTGGCCACTTCCACTCTGAACGGAGCAAGGGTGGCCGCAGATGGAGCCACCTCTACCTCAATCGGAACTGATGCAGCTACCTCAACCTTGATTGGTGACTGAGTCTGGACCAAATAGGAGTAAGTGTGAATGGGGGTTTGAAGTCATCACCTTCCTGAATAAGCGCAATCGATCCCTCAGGGTCCCATTCTTCGTTCGTCTCTATCACATATACTCCACCACCTCTATAATCAAGGAAAAGGTTATTGCAAACATTAGGAGTGGCCTCCTTTTCTTGTATAACCTTATTGTCAATCAGCATCCGGATTTTGTCTTTCAATGCTCGACATTTGTTAATAGTGTGCCCTTTCATACCGGAATGGTACGCATAAATTTTGTTAGGATTGACCCATTGAGATTGATTCTCTAGTGCCACAACGGGAACATTAGTGACGTAACCTGTGGCTTTCAACCTTTTGTACAGCGGGTCAATTGGTTCAGTGATGGCGGTGTATTTTGTGAGTGGCGTGCGGTAGAAATTGGGTCTTGGTCTTGGATAATTTTCGTGAGTTGGAGGCGATTGGAAATGAGGTGGTTGGGAGTTGTAGGTATGATAGACGTGGTTAGTTGGGAGTATGTATGAGATGATGGTTGATATGTAGGTGATGGTTCTTAGTATGTGGATGGAGGTGTTTGATATGTGGGTAGAGGTGTTCGATAGGTAAATGGAGATTTCGGGCCTTGAGTCACCATTACTGCCCTAACATCGTTCTTCTTTGATATGCCGCCTGATTGCAATGCTTTATTGGTGGCTTGTAATGCTTCAAAATTCGTTACCATCTCACTCTTAATGCCTTCCTCAATTCTTTCCCCAAGTTTGATGATATCGGAGAATTTATAGTTTTCAATAACCATTAACCTTTCGTAATACTACGGGTCCTGTGCCTTAACGAAGAACTTGTTCATTTGTTCTTCGTCCAAAGATGGCCTGAACTTGGCCGCTTCCGACCTCCAGCAGGTAGCATACTCGCGGAAAGTCTCAGTGGGTTCTTCTTAAGACTCTTGATATAGAAAACATCGTGTGCATTTTTTGTGTTGAACCTGAATCTGTCCCTAAAATCTGATGCCATACCTACCAGTTGGATCATTTCTTGGGATCCTGGATAATGTACCAGGACAAAGCATCACCGGTAAGACTCCTCATGAAAAGTTTTATCTGGATTTTCTCGTCCTTTTAGACCCCGACAAGCTTGTCGCAATAGGTCTTTAGATGAACCCTAGGATCACCTATGCCGTTGAATATCTCAAACTTAGGAAGTTTGTACCCCCTCCAGCAGTTCCACATCTGGATGTATGCATAGGTCTTCATAATTCAAGCCTTCTACCCCTTTGCCGCCTTCGACACCCTGAACCCGACTTGTCAATTTCTTGAGTTCTTCTGCCATGTTTTTAATAAGATGTTCCTTCTCTGATGATTCTAGTGCATAGGAATTTGGTGAAGTAGAGTGAGATATGGTCTCCACATATATGGGGTTTCTTTGATGAGTGACAGGGACTTGGGTATAATGATGGTCAATGGTTGAGTTTTGAGGATCGGGAATGGGTTGTGGATTGGTTAGTGGTGGTGTTGTGGTAGAGTTGGTACTGGTAAAGGATTGAGATTTTGAGGTGGGGTTGTGTATTGATATGGTGCATGAGGGTTTTGTGGGTGTTGGTTTGATGTGTTTTAGGGAGGTGACGGGTTTTTTGTGTTCTATTGATTGATGTCGGGGACATTCAGGGTGAGTGATAAATTCGCCAAATTGCAAACCTGCTCAAGCTCTCCTTGTAGCTCCAGTATCTTTTTTGTCCAATCTTAAGACTAGTTCATTTGAGGCCGGAGTACTCCGACCGTCTGAAGTTTCTCCTTTCGAATACCACTTAAATTGTCACTTTTTGTTTTTCCTTTGCCTTTTGTATTGCTTGGAGGAGGAAGAGGTGGAGGACCTCTAGATCTGGTATGATACACAGATGATTCCAGTATGAGTGAACCAACCCTAGGGAATGGGAATAATCAAAATAAAGGGGAAAAACAAAAGGTAACAAGTTAGTAGGGATTTTGAAGTGTTGCAGTGTCTAAACACATAGTGCAGGAATGTAAATTCTCATCCTAATTTGGGAGCCCCGTTGTCCCGAGGTAGGCCTAGCGACAAATAGATCTGGAGAACAATAGATGCCAATAAATGCCTCATTTCATAAAATGAATAAATAGACGAATCAGAAAATGACATTAAGATAATAGAAAAGATAAGTCACTACTGGCACCTGGCCTTATTACATTTTAGAAAAGCAAATAAATCTAGCATATTTGGTCCCAGAAGGACCTTCCCCAGATTTGATCTTCCTAACTCCATCGTACAGGTCCCCAAGCTCGCACAGATCCAGCAGCAAGTAGGCTCTGACCAGATGTCCTCCTTCAGTTCCTTTAGCGTTCTGGCAATCCTCAATCCTCTCTATGACTTTACCTTCCAGCTCCACTATTCCTCGCTCAAGATAATCCAACTTCCTGTTGGAAGTGCCGGCCATTTCTTTCCATTCTTCGATCAACCTCACATTCCTCTTATGTATTTCTCGGTGCTCATTCTCAGAGTAGTGGACCCTATTACGAAGCCTGTTGTATTTGATTTGAGCATCCGCTTCTTTGTCTATGATTCTATTCCCTCGACCGGCTCCTGGCATCACTATTCCTTTTAGATTGTCTTCTAACCATACCGGGTGGAGAGGTTTGCACCCTGCATGATAACTATCAGGCTCAATGGTATTCTTTTCCACAATGATCTTGCAGTGCCACATGTGCTGAGCTTGGCACTTGTAAGGGACGTCGTCGTCTTGAAAGTCTACTCTGAATTGACTCATCTTCGCAACCCTTGTACAACCTATTTTCTGCCTGCTTGCCTCATAACTTAGATAAGGACATAATGGTATATCCCTCTCAACCCAATCATCAGCAGATGTGGAGCTTCCCTGGATCTGATGATGAATTCGTCTGTTAGGAACCATTCAAACATCCATTGCACTTGCTCCTCAGTCAGATTGTCGAAGAACTCTACCCACTCTTTGGCACTTTTCGCTGAGCAAACCTGTCCAAAATGTAGGTCATTCGCTTGGGGTGATGGAAGGCAATATGGTCATTCTAAGCCCTTCACAAAAGTTTGTGGCGATACTGGACCATTTGAAGATGTTCTAATAACCACAATTGCAGCAACAGGTTAAAACCCTCGAAATGCTTGACCTCTCTTTGACAGCACTCTAGAACCCTGTAGATGTCGGCTATGATCATGGGGACTATGGTGTATGTCTATCCATTGATCCCTTAAAGTCTTGGCAACCATAGCCAATCTAGTGTGGATTCTTTCCCCTTTCATTAGGAATACTATCAGGCCCAAGAAGCACACAATGAACACAAACACTCTGCGGTGGATGTGGCCTAGAGAAGTGAGAGAGAGCTCATCATGGAAGGTACGGTAGGACTTGTTGTGGCCATACCTCTCATACAATTATTTGAAAGGTTTGAAATATTCCTTTAGGCTTCCCAAGTCAGCATTTTTCTTCAACCCCGTCATCTTTAAAAATCATTCACCAGTACGGTCCTTCAGCACCAATAACCCGAGGCTATACCAAGTCAGTCCTACAAGCCCTCCAATTTCTTTTAGAAGTGGTATCATTTCTATGTCTCCAAAATGGAACACTGCCCTTTCATTATCCCAGAATAAAGTGGCAGCCTCAATCAACCTGTTGTTTGGCTCAAAATCTAGTAGAGAAGGTAGATTTCCCAAGTACTTTCTTACGTGTTTCTTGTCACTTCAGGAAAGGTCTTTCCACCAATCTAGTAGCAATGGTGGGATGTTGCTTACCATACCGAATATGGGGGCCCCGTGCCTTATTTTTCTGCAAAACAAAAGGGTTAGTCCCATATCCCCCAGCAGACTCGACTATTTATATATTCATGATTAGCATATGGGCATTTAGTTCTCCAAATTAATGCACAAAACGTGGTTGTGTCCATTGATATTATGGAAACACCGGTGGACTTTTGGATAAGGCTTGTCTTAAAGTGTTATTATGTGGACAACATATTAACCCGAGTAGGTTTGACCATGATGCATGCACAATTACGATCAGCGTAAGGTTACTAAGTAGGTCTAGACTGGTACCCTCAAGCAGACAACTTGAGGGGAAAAAGGCACGGAACCATCGACTGCACCGCTGGTCGACTAGTTTTATTGTAAATAAGCCTTTCTGAATTTAAGGGTAATAAATTGGAAGAGCGCAACCACTCATCAAGTGTTGATATAGGATTTTGATACGCACGGGTCAAATATGATGTGGAGTAAATGCAACAATAATAGCATGTTGTCAAGTATTTGCACATAAGAAAATAATAAATGTTGTATTTAAATGATTGAAAGACAGTTACAGATGAAGAAAACAAAGAGACATGTCAGTTTCAGGGAAATAAAGAAATCATAATTGCTAAAAAAAATAAATAGTTAAATCCAGGTACGGGGAAAGGGTACGTGGGATAGAGCATGCTTGGACTAATTCATAGAAATAAGTTCGTTATGGTAAGAGCCTAAAATATCCCCAGCAAAGTCGCCATACTGTCGCGCCCCCATTTTTTACTTCTCATGGAGAACGTCCGGGTTTCGACATTTAATGGGGGAATAACTCTTTTCCTTTTGGGAATTGGGTATTTGAAGAGTCGCCACCTAACAAATTATGGTGTGCTAGGGCACCTTGAGCAATTAACTCATGGATTAGTGCATTACCAGAGATTTAGGGTAAGGGCTCGAAATAACCTTGAGGGGAAGGTGTTAGGCAACCCTCGCGGTCCCCAACGGTGGGTATCGGCCAAACTTATACTCACGTGAATTAGTAAGATAAACAGATGAACAATTTTACCATGTACTTGCAAGTAAAGGCATGTTTTGACATTCAAGTAATGAAACAAGGAAAAGGGTTTGAACAAGTTGCACATATATAAAGAAAAGTAAATTTATTTAAACAACGGGAGTTGGGAAAAGGGTTCCTAGGCTGGTTATCCTACAGGATCATACCCACACAATGCCCGATAATCACTCCTTAATGAGGGGATACATGTAACATTAGCGCGTAGTCATCATATCCTTACTACCCAATTTCTTCCCCTTGGTCATAGCCTGTATTCTAGTAGCCTTGAAAGATGTCCTATGCATGCATTACTCGTCCCCTCTTTGTGGCCCTAGAGCTATTTAGGACCTCTACTTTTTGGGTATTTCTAGACCATCCTAAGGTGTTTAAAGGATAAAAGTCTATGCGTCAACCAAAACAAATAGGACTGCATTTAGAGGGGGGAACAATTAATGGCTCACATTTTACCTCCACGAGTAGAACAAATAAGTGCACATCTCAAAGAACAATTTTAGGTATTTAAGAGAAAACCTTAGAACGTGATACTAGGTGAGCTAAGAGTATACAATATTGAGTTAGGACCAAAGTGTGAAAGAACTGCGTCCATTTTCCTACTGATTTTAGACTTGCTGAGTATGAGCAATCGCAGATAGCAGAACATGATTTTATGGTTGCAGAATTTTAATCGTCCTATAGGCTTGCCTAGGCGTATAACAGTGATGTCTTATGAGCATGATATCGATATTGATTAGGAGTGCGGTAAAATAGTAAAATGATTTTTTAAACGACAACCTGAGATCATATAGGCATGCTTTCTAGTAGAATTAATTTAAGGCAGTGTATGAAAACTTATTAAAAAAGCAGATAGATTAATTGATTAGACCGATTCAGAATAAATAAACATAAATTGCACTAGCTTCTGAAGTGAACTATTTTAAATTCTATATGCATGATTTCTAGTTAAGCAAGGTAAAACAAACAGCATTCATTTAACTAAAGTGAAACCCCTATAGGCATGATTTCTATAGAGCTGATTTTAAACCTATATGCATGATCTCTGTTATTAAAACTATTTTTAGATTCTATAGGGATGGTTTCTAATTGTGTGGAAATAAAGCAAATATAATAACACATATGGATCAACATGAACCCTATAGGCATGGTATCTACCCAGTTTCACCCACAATATATATATATACTACCTTTCATTTTCACTAAGCACCCCACAGTTTGTTTACAATAATTATTACACGCCAATGAATTGAATAAAAAATTTACATAAATATTGAAATTAATCTATAGGGAGACTGAAGCAGGCCCAAATGATTTCCAAGCCTCCGGTAGTCTCAAATGCCAAAGTTTCATAGTCAAATTCATGTCTAGGTGCGTCAGAGTTCACTAAGAACCTCAATGATCCCGGGTAGTACTCGCACCCAGACTTTCTCAAATAGTAACTGATTATTGTGCAGTGTGGAAAGGCCAGTCCTTATATGCCAGATTTTAGAGAGATTTTAAGGGTCTCAAGACAGTACACATATCAGAAGGGCAGAACCTAGTAATCTAAGAGTAAAGTGAGAGTGCTTGACATAGTTTTGAAAAAGGTTTTGAAAATAGTACAGAGACGACTTTAGGAGTGAAAAATTTTTCTGAAACAGAAAAAGTTTGGTGGTAAAAGAAAGTTTGAGAAGAGTACCAAAACTCTTTTTAAAATAGCAGACAATCCATAAAACATCCAGATTCAAAAATACTCAACAAACAGATCTCACATGGGGATAAAGGGATTGGGGCACATAAGAGTTACCTATAAAAAGCCCAACATGATCACACAATTAAGGGATTTTACATATATTCATAAACAGGCTGGTTAAGTATCACATAACTAAGTTAATTATAGACATGCTAATCATACATCAAACATGACAGAGTTTAGACATGCTAGGCAAAGAAGTAAGCAGGAAGACAGGTTGAATTCATAGCTGATGAACTAGGGAAGGAATGAAACACATAGGGTTTGGATTTCAAAATTTAACTAGAGACACGTCAGTCGAAGAAAAGAATGCAGAATATAAAGCAGATGTAGTTCCAATATCTAGCCTTGGCTTACAGCCAGCTAGACTAGTGAATATCGCAAGTAGCAAAGAAGAAAAGAGAGTTTTATAGTGTAAGTGTGCTTTTGTGAACTAATGTTCGTTGTTAGAAGTGAGAATAGAAGGGAGTTTATATAATAATCAAAAGATTAGAAAAATAAGGTAAATAATCAATTAAGTACAATTAGAGAACTTCAGGGAATCAATCCCATGTAAAATCAGTAAGTCTTTCCTTTAATCAAGGGATAATCACTGGTAAAAGAAGGACAAATACTTAAGGAAGGAAATCGAGTACAGAGTAGGTACTTGGGGGTGAATGCACAGGGGTTCCAATTAAGGAAACAATCAGTAAGAATTAGAAAAATAACAAATAAGGCAAGGGAAAATTAATTAAGGCTAGCAGTCCAATTAAACCGAGTGGAGAAGTAAAAATCGAATGTTTCATTAAGGAAAAGTGTTCAAATAAAACCAGGAAATAAGGACTTTGGAATAATCAAGGGTTCAATCAAAGTGAAAATCATGAAAGATTCAGCAAGTTTAGTAGATAAAGTAAGGTAAGAAATGAATAGTCAGGATTCGATACATAATTTAAAAAAAACAAATAGTTAAATCGGCACTGATTCAAAGAGAAAGATATAGGTCTTAACACGAATAGTCGGGATGAACTCAAACATATAGAATCAGTGAAAGGTTGAACTAAGAAGTTCAGTAGAGGCATACTATGACAAGAAAACCATGAGACAGTCAAATGGCTAAGGAGAAATCACAAGAGCCAAGGCAAGAACACAATCAATACACCGGAATTCAAAAACCAAACAAAGAACGTCAAAAATTAGGGTTTTTAGTATAAACAAGTTAAGTTTATAGAAAACTTACGAAATCAGTCATAACACATATGAAGCAAAAGATCAAACACACAAAAATTACCAAATGTTTTGGAAAAGACATTTCAGGAAACCCTAGTTTATAGAAATATTAAAAATCACTCGAAAATCATACTATTTTGTAGAGAATCACAAAGTTATTGAGAAACTCACATAAAACAAATCTAGATCATCTCAGATCTGTACATATCTAAGATGTTCAGAAAAAAGAAATTCGGGTTTTGAGGAGAACAACACAGAGGTGAAGAAACCTACTTAAAACCCATAAGTCATAGCCGATGTAGGACGATCTTACTCGGAATCACACTGGAACAGCCTGAAACAGGCGAAAAAGGGACCATAGATGCAAGCCAACTAGCCCTGGTCCATTGAGGACCCTGGAGATAGCAAGACTAACGTGAGAGAGGCTACTAGAGGCCTAGGGGGTGGTGTAGCCATAGGTGAGTGTCAGTGAGGTCCAATTAGGGTTAGATTTAAGAGAGTTTGAGAGAGAAGAGGGATTTCGGGGCAGCGAACGGTGGAAATGAAAGGGTTTGGGGGGGTGTCGTTTGGTTTATTTTAGGTAAGGGTTTTTGTGATCGTTGATCTCTGTGATCAACGGTCAAGATTAAGGGTTTTGGGACCGAATCGGGTAGTTGGGTTTGGGCTGGGTAAATTTAAAAGGAAATTGGGCTGGTATTAGGTTGAAATAGGGCTGAAATTGAAATAAAATAGGCCAGATTTTAAATAGCCATTGTTAATAACTACATAATTTATGAAAATAATAAATGAGCTCCAAAAAATATTTTCGTGTACTAAAATAATTTAAAATAGTTATTTAACATTTTAAAAATATAAAATACCAATTTATGAACAAATAATGCAATTATACATTAATATGGGCTATTATTACAAAGATGTGCAATTTAGCCAAAAAATATAATATAATTGCAAAAAATACACTAAAAATATTTAAACACTATGTTGGAATAAATAATTAACTTAGATGGGAAAATAATCACAAAATTAATTTGAAGGATAATAATTGAATATTTTATAAATAAAAGAGAAGAAATAAATTAATTTGGAGACTTTAAAAATTACAGAAAAATTATAAAAAATGTTTATGCATGCTTATAACTGCATATGTGCGATTTTGAAAGTATATATATGTATTAAAAATATATGAGGAAAAATTGGGTATCAACAATCAACGTATTGGTAAGATGTTTCAGCTAAGGAAAGAGAACATCAGTAGTAATTTGAGCAAAGGAATTGAATTGGCATCATCTATTCATGTTCAGGCTTTGGGAAGACTCGGAGATTATGCTTCGCGTAGAAGTGAGTTGCAAGGAAGGTGATTAGGCCAGGTGCTTCTTTGAGAGGGTGGTCATATGCTAGCGGAGCCTTCCAGTTGATTATATTCGGGACCATGTCAGAGCGGGTGACTCCCAATGATGGTCCCAGTGAATTCAAAGGTCAAAAATGCGGTGCCAAAGGGTTCAAGCTCGCAGTATGGTTAAGAATTAAGCTTTTGTAGCAACTTATGATAAGAGGGTCAAAATGTTCTATGTTGTTTTTGACTTGCAGTGTAGCATTGGGAGGAAAAAGAGAAAAAGACTTTGGATTTGTAAAGGAATTGTCGGAACAGGTGTATCAGTTGGATATTCGAATGTGCGTGCAAGGAGTGTATGAAATGATTCATAGGTTTGGAGATAGGGCGGTCTCGTGGAATGCGGTCACTCAAGGTGAGTGCGAATTTAGGTTGGGGACGTAAAGGATGGAGCTATTATTATCTCTAAGGAAATTTAAGGATGAATTAGAAAAAGATAGATTGGTTAGCCATGGTTGAATTGGCATAGCGATGGTGATGTGTGCGACGCTTGACGGCCGCCGTAATTGATATTGTTTCGAAGTATTCAATTATTATGGCTTGTTATGTGTAGGCAGATCCCGGAAGGTTGTGGTGGTTTAGGCCACTACTTGAGGATTTGAATGTTCTATGGTTACAAGAATTCACTCGCGTGCTGCTATGGTCCTCCTGGAAGGAGTTAAGTAAAAAGTTACAGGCGATGAAGTGTTTACAATATTAGTGGTCCAGGAGTTAAGATGAAGATCTTGTGCTATCGCATATTGGCATGTTGGGTGCAGTGAGTGATATGGAATTTGAAAGTGAGGATCAAGGTTCTTGTTCGAAGTTGACAAGGATTTCATGAGCTCGGATGAGCGTGAATGGGATTTGAATGATTAAAGTAAGTTGGCATTGCCTTCAGCGTCACCTGAGATTGGTGTTTTGTGAAAGAGGCTTTGTATCCTGGTTATGGATTCTTGATAGCTTTTCAGCGTCAGTGCAGCCAGTGGTATGGATGTGCAGACTTGGTATGTATATGGAAGGTCATGGGAGCGTGCCCAATGAGAAGATTGTATAAGTGTGGTATGCAGTCACTTGATTGATTAAAGAATAAAACCAAGTATGAAGATTGTGGCGATATCATTAATTTGAGAATTTATGTCTGGAGGTCACTTGGTTTATTGGGTTGTGGACTGTGGAGCACTACTTCGGTTATGATGGTTGTACTTGTGTACTATGGGGAAAAGGGGTTATTATGGAGCCAAAAAAGATTATTGGCCTAGCTTGGTATGATCAGAATCAGCTTGAGGTCTATGGATGGATTTAAATATTAATATGGGCTCTATATTAGGCCGAATGTGTTCATTTCAGCATAGCTCTCCTTATGGAGGAGTATTCGGACGTTAGATGTTAATTCGATATCAGCTATTTCATGTAATGCTATATTGTGTTGTCTGAGTTGTGAATGGCTCGATAATTTTCTTATATGTTAAGGTTCTGCGTAATGATAGTGTTATGTGAGCGGGATGGCTCTTTAGTTTCAGAAAATATATCGCACCTTAGCTGTTCTTGAGTTTGTTAGCTTATGTCGTTATATGTCTCCCCAAGGATGGTATTATGAAATTAGCGTGCTTGTGACCGATATTCGGTATTTTATCGCAATAAGCAATTTAGCTCGATGTGTATCTCCTTATGTGAGTTTTATGTCCGGATCGAGATGCACGCCGCAACAGTGTAATGATAATTACAGTCCCTTATATTCTATTTTGTGTGTTTTGTTTTCCATTTTCTGAGAAAGTTCATATTAGCTGCGTGAGTGGAGTAGTCCCTTCCAGAGCTCGTCTTTCTTATGTATCACGTTCGAGTTGGTAGCCTATTGGCACATTGTGGCATCATATGAGACTTTTGGTGTCTGGGGTGGCTTGCTACTTGAGCAGCTCGTACTGGTAAGACAAGGTTATTGGATCTAGGATCAGTGCAATCGGATTGTATGAAGTGTATTAAAGAGAAAGATTATTATTTGGTTCAGAATGAGGTAATGTTCTTGTCAGGAGTGTAGCCTCAATAATTTATTGACTTGGCAGTTGGTTATGAATTTCTACGTGCCTCCTCCTTCGTGGAAGTATTGTAAGAGTTAGAACAAGACTTATATATATCATGAGGTGCATTATGAGCATCAGGTTTGGGGAATGTCGGTTATTATGATCAGAGAATGTTACTATGGTTCTGTCGATGATATGGTGCATGGTGAGAATTCGGCAAAGATATGCAGTCATGTTCTAGTACCTCGTGTAGTGAATGATATGGTGTTCATGTGTTTGAAAGAGGCCTGGCTGAAAATTTCGGATGTTGGAATTGGTCTCTAAGCTTGTTTGTTTGCATAAAAGGGAATATCTTAAGAATTTATCGAGCTAATGTGCTCAACTGGGTTGTAGTAGCACGAGTAAGTGCACAAAGTATTAAGTAGTGATTTCAGACAATCCCAGAGCAGTTCTTATCACGTTCGAGGACAAACGTATGTTTAAGTCGGAGAGAATGTAACGACCCGATTGGTCATTTAGAGCTCTAGCGCGTCGTTCAATGGTTTGAGGCCCTGAGTAGCTTCATTTCAGGTATTATGACTTGTACGCATGGTCGGAATTGAATTCTGGGAAGTTCGGAGTTGATATGGAAAGAGAATTCTCATTTCGGAAGCTTAAAGTCGAAAGAATTGACTAAGATTGGATTTTAGAGTAAACGACCTCAGAATCGGGATTTGAAGGTTCTAGCGGATTTCTATGATGATTTCGGACTTGGGCGTATGTCCGGATAGGGTTTTGGAAGATCCCCGAATTTTTCGGCACCTATTGTGGAAGTTATAATTTTTGGAAGAATTTTATAAGTTTGGGGTGAAGTGCATTCCAGTGTTATCGATGTCCGTATGGGATTCCAAGTCTGGGAATAGCTCTGTATGGTGATTCTGGTGTTGGGAGCATGATCAGAAGTAAATTCAGAGGTCAGTGGGTCATTTTTGAGTCATTAGGCTAAAGATAGAAATTTGAAGGTTTTGATGAGTTTGATCGGTGGTGGACTTTTTGATATCGGGATTGGATTCAAATTTCGGAAGTTGGAGTAGGTCCGTATTATCGAATATGACTTGTGTGCAAAATTTGAGGCCAATCATACGTGATTTGATAGCTTTCAGCATTAAATATAGAAGTTTGAAGTTCTAAAGTTCATAAAGTTCGAATTGGGGTGTTATTCGTGATTTTTGCATTGTTTGTTGTGATTTGAGGCCTCAAGCAGGTCCGCATAATGTTTTGGAACTTGTTGGAATGATTTGTTGGGGTCCCGGGGGCCTCGGGTGGATTCCGGATGGTTAATGGATCGAATTGGAATTTGGAGGAAGAGCTGAAGCTACTGCCTTCTGGTGTAACCGCACCTGCGAGACTTGGGCCACAGGTGTGGAGTTGTAGGAACGGTTAGAGGGGATGCTATTGCGCCCCCTTTATTCCCCTTCTCGCGGGAAAAGTTCGGATTTCGACATTCATGGGGGAACAACTCTTTTCCTTTTGGGAATGGGTATTTGAAGAGTCGCCACCTAACGGATTATGGTGCGTTAGGGCACCTAGAGTAATTAATACAAGTAACTATTTTGCATTACCAGAGATTAGGGTAAGGGCTCGAAATAACCTTGAGAGGAAGGAGTTAGACACCCCTCGCGGTCCACAAGGGTAGGTCCCGACTGGACTAAAACTATATGAATTAGTCAAATAACAAGCAAACAAGTATAAAGTAGCTTTCTCCATCTAAGTGCATATATGGTCAAGAAAGTTCAAATAGTGAAGATAAAAGAGGTTTGGATAGCTTATGCATGTATAAGCAAAGAAAAAGAAATTTAGAGAATTTAAACACATACGGGAATTGGGAAAGTGAAGTCCTAAGTTGATTAGCCCACAGGATCATACCCATGCAATGCCCGGTAATCACTCCTCAATGAGGCGCTACACGTGACATTAGCTCGCAGTCATCATCTCTTTTTACTACCCATTATCCTCCCCTTAGTGATTATGAGCGAGCTTAATTAACGACCTCTAAGCGTGCTGCTACCCGTCCCTTTTTTATTGTCCCTGAGGAATTTGGGACCTCTAAATCTAGACAGTTCTAGACGGCCTAAGGTTTATAAAAGGTAAAAATCTAGGCGACAGGCAAATAACACATAGGAAAAGCAAATAAAGACAAGCAGTTAGAAGGCTCATATTTACATTCGTATGTATATAGGCAAACAAACAGCACGTCTAAAATACAGGTTTTGAAGAAAGTTCAGAAATCCTAAGAACATGGTATCTAGGTGAATGTTACAGATTCAGGATATGCATAAGGAAAGTGGCAGAATATTTAACCAGTTTGCCTACTAGTTTTGTAGCTTGTTAAGCCCGGATAGTTTCACACATAAACATAATTGGTTTCAAGATTATTTAACGTCCTAAGGCTTGCCTAAGTGTGTATATGCAGTCACAATTCTAGGGAGATATTTTGAAGTCCTTTATCTTATAGGCATGCTTTCTAGTAACATTGATTAACGCAATGTTGAAGACTATTAGAGAAAAGAGTAGGATATTCAATCAAACAGATTCAGAACCTACAGGCGTGAGTTCTAATTAAACGAACTTTATATCCTATAGGCACGATTTCTAATTAAAACTTATTTTAGATCTTATAGGCATGATCTCTAAGGAGATAGATTTGAACATATGTCGTAATAAGAACTAAACCTTAGTTATTTTATTTGCTATAGGCATGGTGTCTAATCATCTAAAGTAACGCAGGCAGAACTTATTAGGACCAAAGAAAAACCCTATAGGCATGTTATCTAACAAAACATATTTGAAACAAAGTAAACCTATAGGCATGTTATCTACCCAATTTTTAGCGCACAGTATCAACTACCCTCCCTTTTCACTAGTCATCCCATTATCTGTTTAAAATTAATTATAATAGACCAATGATTGAATAAAAATTACATAAATAGAATCGAAATTAAGCTATAGGGCACATGAAATAGGCCCAAAGTAAATCCTGGGGTACCAGGCCTTCAGTAGTCTCAAATGCCTAAAGTTTCATAGCCAATTTCATGTCTAGGTATGTCAGAGTTCCCTAAGGACATCAAGGATCCCGGGTAGTGCTCACACCCAGACCTTTCTCAATTAAGGACTAATTTATGTGTAGTGTGGAAGAGCCAGCCCTGATATGCCAGAGTTCAGAGAGATCTCAGGGACCTCTAAGCAATACACATAACAGAGGGGTAGGACATAATAACCTAAGAATAAGTGAGGGTGCTTAACATGATCTGAAAGAGTTTTGGTAAACGGTATGAAGAGGGTCTTATGAGCGAAAAGCTTTTCTGAAAATCAGTACTAGTTTTGATGATAAAATATTAGTTAGAAAAACATGGAAAATAATTTGCAATCAGAACACAAGTCACAGAACAAACAGCTTCAGAAACACTTGGCAAACAGGTTCCACACAGGGAGAGAGGGGTTGGGAAAACATAGAATACACATTAGTGTGTAGTGGAGCACAGAAGCAAAGAGATGTACAGAATTACTAAGTTAGTTACAAGGGTAGGTGATTAAGACATGGAGTAAGGAGTTGAGAACACATAAACCTCAAACACACAACTAGTGTTGCCTTGAGAGACCAGATGGCTTAGCAAAGCAGAGTAGGAAAGGACTTGATTGAACAAACTAGGCAAAACACCACCAAGCATTCATAATATAGACATGCCAACCACACACTAAGCAAAACAAGGTTTAGACATGCTAGACAAACAGTAGACAGGCAAGTATAGCTGAGACATGGTAATCATATATTGAACAACGCAGTATTAGGCATGCTGGAAAAACAGTAAACAGAAGCATAAATGAACTCAAGACTGATGAACTAAGGCAGTAAATAAACACATAGGTTTAGATTCTAAAATTTAATCAGAGGCATACCAGTTAGGGAAAGAGAACACAAGATGTAAGATAGGTATTGTGCAATTTCCAGCCCTGGCTTACAGCCGGCTAGACTAATGAAGATCACAAGTAGCAGGAAGAACCGAGAACTTTTTTAGAGTGTAAGAGTAGTTGACGAACTAATGTTCGTGTTGAACTGAGAGTGGAGTAAAGTATATATAGCAGTTTAGAAGTGGAGCAGAATAAGGTAAAGAAATCATAATTCAGCAATCAGGAAAATTACAAAATCAATCACACATGAAATTAGCGTAGTCTTCCTTCAATTAAGGATAAATACCCAACGGTTAAAGGACATGAGTCACTTAAGGAAACAAAATCGAATCAGACCTAAGTAAAGAGGTAAACAAACAGAAATTTAATTAAGGAAATAATCGTGAAGAATTAGTAACATTACAGACAATAAGGTAATAAGAATAATTAGAGTTATAAACAAGGAAATAAATCAAGAATCAACACATAATTTTAACCAAGCAAATCAGCAAATCGTAATTCAAAATAATACTGATTTAAAGAGAGAGAAAAATATCAGTTTTCCACAAATAGATGAGTAGGCTGAACAAAACTTCATAAACATACATAAATGAGACAACAGATTGACTCAAAAACCCTAGTAGAGGTGAATTAGGGTAAAAGTCACAAGATACTAAGGAAAATCATGAAAGTCAAAACATAGACAAAACAATGTAGCCAGTAACACGGAAAGATTCAGAATCGAAGCAAAAATATGAGAAATTAGGGCTTTAGCATAAATCGACTAGGGTCCAAAAAATATTAACATGAATCGGTCAGCAACACATAAGAATCACGACTAGAAACTCAAAAATTGGAAAGTCTTTGAAATATTGAGTTCAGTAAACCCTAGTTTTTAGGAAAAATGGAAAATCGATTAAAAACCATAAGACTTTCGTTAAAACATATGCAATAGACTCGATTTATCTCAGACCCGGACAGATCTAAGAAGAACAAAGGATAAATGATTAGGGCTTTTTTTTGGAAAAGTAACACAGACTTAGAAAACCACGGATCCAAGATGAAAAATGAGAAAGATCTTACTCAAGATTAAGCTAAATAGCCTGAAACCAGTGTAAGAAAACCAAAGATGTAAACAGACTGCCTAGGTCCCTTGAGGATCTCTTTAAGGATCCAAAAATGGAGACGTCATAGCAAATAGGAGGCCATTAGATGCCTGAGGTGGTGAATAACTACCATAGGAGAGCAGTAGGTTAGTGAAAGCATTTGGAGATTAGGGTTTAGGTCGAGAGCATTTGAGAGAGGAGAGGAACAGATGACGGCGGGGAAGGGTGGTAAAATGATTAGGGTTTGGCGGGGTAGAGGTTAGTTTAATTTAAGTAAGGGGAGATCTGGACCGTTGATCAAAATGATCAACGGTCAGGATCTAACAAGAACTAGGTCGGGTAGATAAGGGGTTTGTGCTAGAGAGATTTTGGGCCTGGTTTTATTAAATTGGGATTGAAATCGTGTTACGTAATTAGGCTAAATCTGAAAATAAGAGGACCATTTGTTAAATGCCCATTTAGTTGATAAAATAATTTTTAAAATATCTAATATGTTGTAAAAATGATTTTCATGCTTGGAAGTATTTTAAAATGATTACTTAATATTTAAAAAATGCAACACACTATTTTCTGGTAAAATAATGTAATAATGCATGCATAGTCTATAATTGCAAAGTAATTACAATTGCATCCTAAAAATACAAATGTGGCAATTTGTGCAATAATTGAAGCTTAGTACAAATGCAAAAATGATAAAATTAAGCCACAAAAATTATTATAGAACTATTTGTGATGTAATCAGCGATTGTTTTTATAAAATAAATATTGGAATAAATTAATTAAATGAAATTGTATGAAAAATACTAATTGATATTAAAGCATAGTTTTGAAAATATTATGGGAAAAATTGGGTATCAACAGCTACCCCTCTTTACCTGGGAAGGATAAAAGATTTTTTGGGTAAAGAAATGATGGCCAATTTTGACCGGATGGGATGTTTTGAAAGATAGAGGCCGAACTCTAGTCTTTGAAATGCCTACATATCCCTTGTTTTACAAGAATCGGGCCATATATAGTTCTGGATTCATTGGAAGAATATATCGATGAAGTCATCACAAGAACGGACACGAGATTTCGAAAAAGGTGAAAGAATGGTTATGGTGAATGTTTAAGTCTCAATATAGTTGAAGGAACTGGAGCGAGGTTGCTCCTACTAGGATAGCGGTTGCTTATTGGTCACCTGCAGATAAAGAGATGCTACAAACATGTATTTGTGCGAAGATTTAAACATGATGCAGATTCCCTTTGGACTATGAGAGTTGTCTCCGGACGGTTAAGGATGAGTCCTCAGACCATGATGTCCTGGGCCATGAATTGTTCGGTGAGGGATTTGCAGGCCATGAAATGATGTTCTTGGGCCATGAAGATGGTGCCTCCGAACCATGACGCCTTTGAATAATGATATGCAAATTTGATAGTTCCTTATGCCTTGGCATGGTGTCTTCCGGCTATGAGTATGATGCCTTTAGACTATGATGCCTTTGGATAGATTGGAGATATTTCAGCCCATGAGGTACAATAATATGATGTTAACAAGACAAGACTTATTCTTGTCAAATGAAGGTCAGAGCTTAGCCCGTTTGAAAAGCAAATAGATAGTACTGGAATAGAGCAATATTTATGCATGGGGGGACAATGCTTAGTCCCATGCAAATGTGGAGGCAGGGATTAGCCTCATGCAGATATGGAGATAGGGATTAGCCTCATGTAGATATGGAGGCAGGGAATAGCCTCATGTAAATATGGAGGCAGGGATTAGCCTCATGCAAGTACGGAGGCAAGGATTAGCCTCATGCAAGTACAGAGGCAAGGATTAGCCTCATGCAAGTATGGAGGCAAGGATTAGCCTCATACAAGTATGGAGGCAGGGATTAGCCTCATGCAAGTATGGAGGCATGGATTAGCCTCATGCAAGCATGGAGGTAGGGATTAGCCTCATGCAGATATGGAGGCAAGGATTAGCCTCATGCAAATACGGAGGCAGGGATTAGCCTCATGCAAATATGGAGGCAGGGATTAGCCTCATGCAAATGTGGAGGTAGGGATTAGCCTCATGCAAATATGGAGGCAGGGATTAGCCTCATGCAAGATATAGAGGCAGGGATTAGCCTCATGCAAGATATGGAGGTAGGGATTAGTCTCATGAAAATGTGGAGGTAGGGGTTAGCCTCATGCAAATATGGAGGCAAGGATTAGCCTTATGGAAACACAGAGCTAGGAATTAGCCTCATGAAATATGGAGGCAGGGATTAGCCTCATGCAAATGTGGAGGCAGGGATTAGCCTCGTGCACATACGAGGCAAGGATTAGCCTCGTGCAAATACGAAGGCAAGGACTAGCCTCATGTAAAGATGTGAAGGCAAGGATTAGCCTCATGCAAAGAGCAGATAGCAAAAAAGAGTAGAATTTTTCTTAGTTAGGGATGCGTTCAGTGTCTAGAGGCCCATTTGATAGTGATTTTTCTTCGCATACATTTGTTTGCGAATGTTATCGCTATGTCAGATGTACATGCGCTCAAAGAAAAATTGTAAGTTTCATAAGAGGAGGTTGGTTCGTGCCTTTGTTTGTTGGCCTTGCTATGCTCCGTTTTGGAGGCCTCATTTGAGTTTCCCTAGGTAACACCTGACTGTACGAAAAATACAGTTTTCAAAAATATGCAATCATTGATAAAAAATTGTGTTATTCAGGAATGTATTGAAATATCAAGTAATTTTAGATGAACTAGTGACTGTAACATATTTCAGAGACACTGCAACTTCTTATGTTAGAATTTTGAGGGTCCTCCTCAAAATTCTGTCCCAGTTTGGTAAATGATCCTTTGGTCGTTTGCGGGTAATGAGCCCTTCTCAAAATTCTCCCTAGTTTATTAACCAATTCTTGATCGTCTGACACATGTTGGCCTTGGCGGGACTTGCTCCGGAATTTTGAGTGTCCTCTTCAAAATTCTGCCTAGGTTTCTGATCTTGGGGGAAATGGAAATTTTATTATAGTATGAGCAAACCCATAAGGTTGCCTACGTCTCCCCTCTTAAATGGGAATCAGGTCAAGTGCGGTTCAATTAGATTAGATGAGGAAATGTAAATAGTCTAGGAATAATATCTTTTGACTGTATCTAAATTAATTGGTTTTAGCCAGATTTCTCCGTCCATTTCTGCAAGTATGAGTGCTCCTCATGTCAGCACCCTGTGAACCATATAAGGACCTTGCTAGTTGGGAGAGAATTTCCATTTGGCTTCATCTTGATGTGGGAAGATCTACTTCAGCACCAGCTATCCTGCTGCAAATTGTCTTGGTTTGAACCTTTTGTTGAAAGCTCTGGACATTCTGTTCTAATAAAGTTGACCGTGAAACACTGTGTTCATCCTCTTAACATCGATAAGGGCCAATTGTTCATAGCGGCTACTTATCAATTCCGCATCGTTAAGTTTAGCTTCATGTATGATTCTTAAAGAAAGAATCTCCACCTCGGCTGATATGACAGCTTCGATACCCAAAACTAGCATGTAGGGAGTTTCCCCTATTCATGTGCAAATTGTGGTGCGGTATCCCAACAAAGCGAAGGTATTCTCAAAGTTTTCATCCTCCCTAATGACCTTCTCAGTTATTTCATCTTCTTCATCTGAATCACTACCCTCATATTATGTTGCCTCATTATATGTCATAGTCACCGGTTCATCAGGAAAAGTAATAATAACGTTGTAGAAAAAAAAAATATGGAAGATAATAATAAATATTAAAGAGCAATGCATTTGATTAAAAATTGAAAAACATCCAAACAACTACGGCTCGATAAATTGAGCATTTATTTTGAAACAAGTCTTTAAAAAAAATTACTGAAAATCTTAAATGCCTAGAATGGCTATAGAAATAAAATTTGCCAAGCTACCCAGGGACTCGACGGGCCTGGGCTGGTGTAGTGGTCCAGTTCCTGAGAATAGCTCCCTTCTCCATAGCCTGAATTGTGAGGCCTTCTTCCTCCTCCTCCTCCTCCTCCTCCTCCTCCTCCTCAATTATCACACTGCAGTCCATGTCTTCATCCTCCAAGAATAGATTCCTCACCCCAGCTAATGCTTCTTCTTCTGCAGTTTCCCATATTGTATTAGCTTGGTGAAAAGATTGATCCAGATATGGCACTGGTTGCTCGAGAGGGTAATACGGCCCACGCCATGAAGGCGACCAATCATTATACTCTTGCCATGTGTACTGATATCCGATCCCAAAGGTAGTACCGTGACCCTTCAATAGTATCGATTTAGTAATACCCTAGAGATTCTTCCCAAGCCCTTTGTCGGGTTCATACCTAGACCATGCCAGTATTCTTTCTATTTTGCTACTCCACCATTTGTCCTTCTCAACGGCATTGACACGTTCAATGTGATGATAGGTTTTCCCTCCTAGCCTTCTTCTATTTCTGATAACCGAGATGGTTTGGCTAGTGTAAATGCGGTTACTCCCCTCTCCATGAATGATCACCTCCTAACGATTCCATTCAAATTTTACGGCTTGATGTAGAAGCCACGGCCCCAGTGGCATATATCCATGGTCTGCCTAATAGAAGATTGTATGAGGTTGGTATGTCGAGCACCTAAAACTTGATGTCGAACCAAGTTGTCCCCATCTGCAAGCAAAGGTTAATTTCCCCAATCGTGGCCCTTTGGGACCCATCGTAAGCTTTCACATTTATGCTTCCTGCCCATATTTGATGAAAACCTTTTTCCAATCTTTTCAGAGTATCCAACAAACAAATGTTGAGGCTTAAACCCTGGCGATGAATTCATCTTCAAATTACACCATGATATGCAATGCTCGATTGTAATTCAACCCTTCAAGCGGTAGCTCATTCTCATGGAAGATTATTTTATGACTTTCCAGTAACTGCCTTACCATGTTGGCCATCTATCCGCCGGTGATATTGTTGGGCACATAAGCTTTACTCAATGCCTTCATTAAAGCGTTCTTGTGCGACTCTAAATTTTGCAACAGTGACAAGATGGATATTTGAGCTGGGCTTTGTTTAAATGATCAATGACGGGATACTCCATTGCTTGTACCTTCCTCTAAAGGTCATTTGGACCTGTTTTTATGATGGTCTGCTTGGTAGTGGCATCCTTACTCGATCCTCCCAAGTGTTTAGGTGTATAGAGTCTTCCGGTATTAGTCATTCCTTGCGCAGCATCAGATTCCTCTATCTTTGCCTTTCCTTTTTGCCGACAATATAATCCCAAGGTATTCTTTTGAATTGAAAGGAGGTGTGGTTAATACTGTCACTGTAAAAGGTGCGACAACTTCTACTTTAAATGGAACAGGGGTGGCCGCGGGTGGAGCCACCTCTACCTCAAATGAAATTGATGTCGCTACCTCAACCTCAATTGGTGACTGAGTCTATACTACAATAGGAGTAAGTGTGACTGAGGGTTTAAAGTCATCACCTTCCCGAATAAGACCAATCGACCCCTTACGATCCCACTCTTCGTTCTTCGCTATCACATGCATCCCACCACCTCTATGATTAGGGAGATGGTTGTTGCAAACATTGGATGCAGCTTCCTTCGCATGTATGACCTTGTTGTCAACCAATTTTTGGATCTTATCTTTCAATGTTTGACATACGTCAATGGTTTTCCCCTTCATACCGGAATGATACACACAAGTTTTGTTTGGATTGACCCATTGGGATGGATTCTCTAATGCCACAGCGGGAACAGGAATGATGTAACCTGCGTCTTTCAACCTTTCATACAGTTGGTCGATGGGTTCAGCAATAGCAGTACATTGTCAGGGTGGCTTGCGGTCAAAATTGGGTCGTGGTCTTGGATAATTTTGGTGAGTTGGAGGTTATTGTAAATGAGATGGTTGGGAATTATAGGTATGATAGACAATAGTTGGTTGGGGATATCTGGGAGATGATGGTTGATATGTAGGTGGTGGGGCTTGGTATGTAGGTGGAGGTGTTTGATATGTCGGTAGAGGTGTTTCATAAGTAAGTAGAGATTTCGGGCCTTGAGCCACCATTAATTCCCCCAACGTCTTTCATCTTTGATATGCCACTTGATTGCTTGTGTCCTGTAATGCCTCAAAATTCGTTACAATCCTACTTTTGATGCCTTCCTCGATTCTTTCCTCAAGTTTGATGATATTAGAGAATTTATAGTTTTCAATAATCATCAACCTTTCATAATACTCTAGATCATGTGCTCTGACGAAGAACTTGTTCATCTATTCCTCATCCAAAGGTGGTCTGACCTTGGCTGCTTCCGACCTCCAACGAGTAGCATACTCGCGAAAAGACTCGGTGGGTTTCTTATTAAGATTCTGAATGTAGAAAAAATCTGGTGTGTATTCTGTGTTGAACCTGAATCGGTACATGAAATCTGATGCCATACTCACCCAGTTGGACAATTTCATGGGATCCTGGCTGATGCACCACGACAAAGAATCTCCGGTAAGACTCCTCATAAAGAGTTTCATCCGAATCTTTTCATCGTTTTCGACCCTAACAAGCTTGTCACAATAGGTCCTCAGATGAACCCTGGGATCACCTGTACCATCAAACATCTCGAACTTAGGAGGTTTGTACCCCTCTAGAAGTTCTACATCTGGATATATGCATAGGTCTTCATAATTCAAACTTTCTATCCCTTTGCCGCTTTTGACACCCTAAACCCGACTTGTCAATTTCTTGAGTTCTTCAGCCATATTCTTGATGAGCAGGTCCTTCTCAACTGATTCTAGTGTATAGGAAATTGGTTGAGTAGAGTAAGGTACGGTCTCCACATATATAGGGTTGTTTTGATGAGTGCCAGGGAGTTGGGTGTAGGGATGGTCATTGGTTGAGTTACGAGGATGGGGAATGGGTTGTGGTGTATTATGGGGCGTGTGGTAAATAGTGATTGGTGGGTACTGGATTGGCTGATGGTGGTGCTGTGGCAGAGTTGGTATCGGTAAGGGTTTGAGATTTTGAGGTGGGGTTGCATATTGTTGTGGTGCATGAGGGTTTTGTAGACGTTGGTTTGGTATGTTTTTAGGAGGTGCTGAGTTCTTTGTGTTTTGTTGATTAATTTCGAGAACATTCGAAGTAAGGGATAAGTTTTGCGAAGTTATGAACATGCTCAAGTTCTCCCTGTAGCTCCAGTATCTTTTGTTCTAACCTTAAGACTATATCATTCGGTGTCGGAGTACTCCGACCATCTGAAGTTTTTGCATTTTCTGCATTTTCCTTTTGAATATCACTTAAGTCGTCCATTTTAGCCTTCCCTTTATTCTTTGTATTGCTTGGAGGAGGAGGAGGTGGAGGTCCCCCATATTTGGTATGATACGCTGATGATGCCAGTATGAGTGAACCTACCTTAGGGGATGGGAATAAGGAATGAAGGAAAAACAAAAAGGTAAACAAGTCAGTAAGGGTTTTGAAATGTTTGAAGTATTTAAACACATATTGCGATAATGTAAATTTGTATCCTAATTTGGGAGCCTCGTTGTGCCTGAGGTAGGTTTGACAATAAATAGATTTGGAGAATTTAGATGCCAGTGAATGACTTATTTCATAATATGAAAAATAGACGAATCCCGCGACATTAAGATAATAGAAAGGTAAGTCACTATTGGCACTTGGCCTTATTACATTTAGGAAAGCAAATAAATCTAGCCTATTTGGTCCTAGAAAGACCTTCCCCATATTCGATCTTCCTGACTCCATTATACAGGTTTCCCAACTCGCGCAGTCCTAGCAGTAGGTAGGCTCTAGCCAAATGTCCTCCTTTGTTTCCCTTAGCATTCTGGCAGACTTGAGGGAAGATCTCTCCACCAATCTAGCAATAGTGAAGGTATGCTACCGACTTTGCCGGACCCCATTTTTTACAAAAGAAAAAGGCTAGGCCCTTCTCCCCTACCAAACTCGACTATTTGTACATTTATGATTAGCATATTTGTATTTAGTTCTCCAAATTAATGCACAGAACATGATTATGTCCATTGGGATTATGGAAACCCCAGTGGACTTTTGGATAAGGCTCGTCTTAAAGGATTATTATGTGGACAACATATTAATCTGACTAGGTTTGACCATGATGCATGCACCACATCTAGACTGGTAACCTCAAGAGGACAAATTGAGAGGAAAAGGCACAGAGCCGTCGACTGCACCACTGATCAATTAGTTTTACCGCAAATAAGCCTTTCTGAATTTAAGTGTAATAAATTGGAAGAGCGCAACCACTCATCAAGTGTTTTTATAGGATTGATATGCACGAGTGGAATATGATGTGAAGCATGAATTTTGCAATAATAAATGGCATGTTGTCAAGTATTTGCACGTAAAAATGATAAATGCAGTATTTAAATAATTGAAAGACAGTTACAAAAAAAAAACAAAGAGACAAGTCAGTTTTAGGAATTACAAGAAATCATAAATAACCAGTTAAATCCAAATAAAAGGGACAGGGTACACGGGATAAAGCATGCTTAAGACTAATTCACAAAAATAAGTTCGTTATGGTAAGAGCCTAGAATATCCCCAGCAGAGTCGACATGCTGTCGCGCCCCCTTTTTCCCCTTCTCGCCGGAAAAGTTCGGATTTCGACATTCATGGGGGAACAACTCTTTTCCTTTTAGGAATGGGTATTTGAAGAGTCGCCACCTAACGGATTATGGTGCGTTAGGGCACCTAAAGTAATTAATACAAGTAACTATTTTACATTACCAGAGATTAGGGTAAGGGCTCAAAATAACCTTGAGAGGAAGGGGTTAGACACCCCTCGCGGTCCACAAGGGTAGGTCCCGGCTGGACTTAAACTATATGAATTAGCCAAATAACAAGCAAACAAGTATAAAGTAGCTTTCTCCATCTAAGTGCAAATATGGTCAAGAAAGTTCAAATAGTGAAGATAAAAGAGGTTTGGATAGCTTATGCATGTATAAGAAAAGAAAAAGATATTTAGAGAATTTAAACACATACGGGAATTGGGAAAGGGATGTCCTAAGTTGATTAGCCTACAGGATCATACCCATGCAATGCCCTGTAATCAATCCTCAATGAGGGGCTACACGTGAGATTAGCGCGCAGTCATCATCTCCTTTTACTACCCATTACCCTCCCCTTAGTGGTTATGAGCAAGTTTAATTAACGACCTCTAAGCTTGCTGCTACCCGTCCCTTCCTTATTGTCCCGGAGGAATTTGGGACCTCTAAATCTAGATAGTTCTAGACGGCCTAAGGTTTGTAAAAGGTAAAAATCTAGGCAAAAGTCAAATAACACATAGGGCAACCAAATAAAGACAATCAGTTAGAAGGCTCACATTTAACTCTGCATTTATATCGGCGAACAAACAGCACATCTAAAACACAGGTTTTGAAGAATGTTCAAAAATCCTAAGAACATGGTATCTAGATGAATGTTACAGATTCAGGATATGCACAAGGAAAGTGGCAGAATTCCTAACCAGTTTGCCTACTGGTTTTATAGCTTATTAAGTCCGGATAGTTTCATATATTAATAGAACTGGTTTCAAGGTTATTTAACATCCTAAAGCTTGCCTAAGTGTGTATATGCAGTCACAATTCTGGGGAGACATTTTTAAGTCCTTTATCTTATAGGCATACTTTCTAGAGACATTAATTAATACAGCGTTGAAGTCTATTAGAGAATATAGTGGGATAATTAATCAAACGAATTCAGAACCTATAGGCGCGAGTTCCAATTAAACGGACTTTAGATCCTATAGGCATAATTTCTAATTAAAACTGATTTTAGATCCTGTAGGCATGATTTCTAAAGAGACAGATTTGAACATATGTCGTAGTGAGAACTGAACCTTAGTTATTTTATTTCCTATAGGCATGGTATCTAATCATGTAAAGTAAAGTAGGCAGAACTTATTTGGACCAAAGAAAAATCCTATAGGCATGTTATCTAACAAAAACACATTTGAGCCAAAGTAATCTTATAGGAATGTTATCTACCCAATTTTTAACCCAAAGTATACAACTACCCTCCCTTTTCACTAGTCACCCCATTATCTATTTACAATTAATTATTACAGACCAATGATTGGAAAAAAATTACATAAATAGAATAGAAACTAAGCTATAGGGAGCCTAAAATAGGCCCAAATCAAAGCCTAGTGTACCAGGCCTTCAGTAGTCTCAAATGCCCAAAGTTTCATAGTCAAGTTCATGTCTAGGTATGTCAGAGTTCCCTAAGGACCTCAAGGATCCCAGGAAGTGCTCACACCCAAATCTTTCTCAAATAAGGACTGATTTATGTGCAGTGTGGAAGAGCCATCCCTGATATGCTACAGTTCAGAGAGATCTTAGGGACCTCTAATCAGTACACATACCAGAGGGGTAGGACGTAATGACCTAAGAATAAGTCGGAGTGCTTGACATGATTTGAAAGAGTTTTGGTAAACAGTATGAAGAGGGTCTTAGGAGTGAAAAGATATTCGGAAAATCAGTACTAGTTTTGATGATAAAATAGTAGTTAGAAAAACATGGAAAACAATTTGCAATCAGAACATAAGTCACAGAACAAACAGCTTCAGAAACAGTTGGCAAACAGGTTCCACACAGGGAGAGAAGGGTTAGGGATACATACAATACATATTAGTGTGTACTGGAACACATAAGAAAATAGATGTACAGAACTACTAAGTTAGTTACAAGGGTAGGTGATTAAGACATGGAGCAAGGATGTTGAGAACACATAAACCTCAAACATACAACTAGAGTTGCCTTGACAGACCAGATGGCTTAGCAAAGTAGAGTAGGAAAGGATTTGATTGAACAGACATGGCAAAACACCACCAAGAATTCATAATGTAGACATGCTAACCACACACTGAGCAAAACAAGATTTAGACATGCTAGACAAATAGTAGACGGGCAAGTATAGTTGAGACATGCTAATTACATATTGAACAATGTAGTATTAGGCATGCTGGATAAACAGTAAACTCAAGACTGATGAACTAAGGCAGTAAATAAACACATAGGCTTAGATTCTAAAATTTAATCAAAGGCATATCGGTTAGGGAAAGAGAACACAAGATGTAAGATAAGTGTTGTGCAATTTTTAGCCTTGGCTTACAGCCGGCGAGACTAATGAAGATCACAAGTAGCAGGAAGAACAAAGAACTTTTTTAAAGTGTAAGAGTAGTTGATGAACTAATGTTCGTGCAGAACTAAGAGCAGATGAGAGTATATATAGCAGTTTAGGAGCGGAACAGAATAAGGTAAAGAAATCATAATTCAGCAATCAGGGAAATTACAAAATCAATCACACATGAAATTAGCATGGTCTTCCTTCATTTAAGGACACTGACCCAACGGTTAAAGGAAAGGAGTCACTTAAGGAAAGGAAATTGAATCAGACCTAAGTAAAGAGGTAAACAAACAGAAATTTAATTAAGGAAGTAATCGTGAAGAATTAGTAACATTACAGACAATACGGTAATAAGAATAATTAGAGTCATAAACAACGGAATAAATCAAGAATCAGCACATAATTTTAACCAAGAAAATCAATAAATTATAATTCAAAATAACATTGATTTAAAGAGAGGGAAAAATATCAGTTTTCCATAAATAAATGAGTAGGCTGAACAAAATTTCATAAACACACATAAATGAGCCAAGAGATCGACTCAAAAACCCTAGTGGAGGTGAACTTGGGTAGAAGTCACAAGATACTAAGGAAAATCATGAAAGTCAAAACATAGACCAAACAATGTAGCCAGTAACACAAAAAGATTCAGAATCGAAGCAAAAATATGAGAACTTAGGGCTTTAGCATAAATTGACTAGGTTCCAAACAATATTAACATGAATCAGTCAGTAACATTTAAGAACCACGACTAAACACTCAAAAATCGAAAAGTCTTTAAAATAGTGAGTTCAGCAAACCCTAGTTTTTAGAAAAATGGAGAATCGATTAAAAACCATAAGACTTTCATGAAAACATGTGGAATAGACTCGATTCATCTCTGATATGCAAAGATCTAAGAAGATTAGAGGATAAAAGATTAGGGCTTTTTCTTTGGAAAAGCAGCACAGACTTAGGAAACCACGTATCCAAGATAAAAAATGAGAAAGATCTTACTCAAGATTAAGCTAAATAGCCTGAAACCAGCAAGAAAACCCAAGGTGTAAATAGACCACCTAGGTCCCTTGAGGATATCTTCAAGGATGCAAAAGTGGAGACATCATAGCAAACAGGAGGCCATTGGAGGCCTAAGGTGGAGAAGAACCACCATAGGAGACAGTAGGTGAGTGACGACATTTGGAGACTAGGGTTTAGGTCAAGAGAATTTGAGAGAGGAGAGGAACAAATGACGGCGGGGAATGGTGGTAAAATGATTAGGGTTTGGGGGTATAGGTCAGTTTAATTTAGGTAAGGTGAGATCTGGATCGTTGATCAAAATGATCAACTGTCACGATCTAATAAGAACTAGGTCGGGTAGATAAGGAGTTTGGGCTGGGTAGATTTTGGTCCTGGTTTAATTGAATTGGGGTTGAAATTGGGCTAGGTAATTAGGCTAAATCTGAAAATAAGAGGGCCATTATTTAAATAGCCATTTAATTGATAAAATATCTTTTAAAAATATCTAATAGGTTGTAAAAATAATTTTCATGCCTGGAAGTATTTTAAAATGATTACTTAATATTTTACAAATGTAAAATGCTATTTTCCGGTAAAATAATGTAATAATGCATGCATAGGCTATAATTGCAAAGTAATTACAATTGCATCCTAAAAAATACAAATGTGGATATTTGTGCAATAATTGAAGCTTAGTAAAAATGCAAAAATAATAAAATTAAGCCACAAAAGTTATTATAAAACTATTTGTGATGTAATCAGCGATTGTTTTTATAAAACAAAATTTGGGATAAAGTAATTAAAAAAAATTTAAATGCAGAAATTGTATGAAAAATATTAATTGATGCCAAAACATAGTTTTGAAAATATTATGGAAAAAATTGGGTATCAACAGACACATATGCGGTATTTGGCCAGAAGTGAAGAGACCGCAGATGCGGTAATTGAGGTGCAAAAGCGGAAAGGGGAGCCTAGTGAGAAACCGCAGGAGTGGTAGAGGTGCCGCACCTGCGGAGCCGCAGAAGCGATCGTGTGGCCGCAGGTTTGGAAATTGCTGGAGGCAGTAAGGTTCTTTAAATCGGGGGTTTTGGCTGTTTTCTTCCATTTTACTCTTGTTTGGGCAATTTTTGGAGAGCTTCAAGAGAGGGATTTCATCATCAAACATGAGGTAAGTTAATTCCACCCTTTGTGAGTTAAATACATGATATTATTATGGATTTGAGAAAGAAAAATTGGTAGAAACTTGGGGTTTTGGTGGAAAGACCTAGGATAGGTATTTTTGGATTTTGACCACGATTTTGGGCATGAAATTAAGAGTAAATTACATATTTGAGTTCATGAGGTTATGGGTAAGCTTTATCTTCAAAAAAATTCGGAATCCGGGCATGTGGGCCCGAGGACGATTTTGTCAACTTTTCGAGCAGAGTTGGGATTTTATATAAATTGAATTGTTAGGAATATCAGGGTATATTTTCATTGGTTTGCCTGTTATTCTGATAGGTTTGGAGCATCGGGGTATCGGTTTGAGTCGTTGGAAGGTCTTGTGTGACGATCCAAAAGGTCATCACCAATTTTCTCATCCACTCCATGCTTCCAAGGTCTTGAAAACCTCAATTTTACTTGCCTCAATTTACGTGCGCAGACCCGGTGTGTAGCCGGAAGTCTTAAATATGAATTCTGTGTGAAAAATGATGAATTTTGATGTTAATATGATTAAAGTTGACTTTGGTCAACATTTTGGGTAAACGGATCCGGACCCAAGCTTGGATGGTCGCGAAAGGTCCATAGAAAAATATGGGACTCGGGCATGTGCCCGGAGTCGAATTCCGAGGTCTAGAGCCCGAGGAAAGAATTTTTCTGTGAAATTGTTTTTCTGAAATTATTAAGGAAAAAAGAAATGAAAATTGATTAAAAGACTGTCGTATCAGGCTCGTATTTTGATTTCGACACCCGGTACAAGTCTTATATATAGTTTAAGCGCTTTCTGTAAAGTTTGGTTGAAAACGGACGTCGTTTGATGTGTTTCGGACTTGAAATGGAAATTTTTATATTTTATGAAAACTTGGAAGGAATTATGAATTTTGAGGTTTAATTCATTGTAAACGATGTTATTTTGATGATTTGATCGCACGAGTAAGTCCGTAGGATATTTTTGCGGTTGTGTATATGTTTGGTTTGGAGCCCCGACGGCTCGGGTGAGTTTTGGATAGGCATCGGATTGCATTTTCTCATTTTTTAAAAATCTGGTATCTTTTAGTTCTGCAGGCTTCGCAATTGCGAAGCCAGTCACAAATGCGAGCTCGCAATTGCGCGCATTTTATCGCAAATGCGAGACTTTACCTGGGCAGCAATCTTTACAAATGCGAGACTTTACCTGGGCAGCAATCTTCGCAAATGCGAAGTAATTCATCGCAAATGTGATGCCTGCCCATGAGCCCAGCCTTCGCAATTGCGACTCTTTTCTCGCAAATGCGAGCATTCCACTTTCCTTCAGAGTTCGCAAATGCGAACTAGTCCTCACATTTCCCAGATTTTGCAAGGTTTGCAAATGCGAACTAAGGTTCGCAATTCCCATATCCGAGGCCTAGCAAATTTTATACTTAACCGAATATTTATCACTTTTCACCATTCTTTCAAAACCCAAAAACCATAGGCGATTTTTCAAGAGCAAACTTCATCCCAAATCACTTGTAAGTTGATTTTTACTCAATTCTTTCAATCTTTAACATCATTAAACATGTTTTCCACTTGAAATCAAGGATTTTCATGGGTGAAATTGGGGTTTTTGGGTAGAACCTAGGTTTTCTATAAATTGGGGAGTTGGACATCGATTTGAGGTCCGATTTCAAAACAAATTATATATTTGAGTTCGTGGGGGAATGGATAACCGGGTTTTGGTTTGAACCTCGGGTTTTGACCATGTGAGCCCAGGAGCAATTTTGGAATTTTTGGGAAAAGGCTTGGGAAATTCATTCTTATGCATTCAAATTGATTCATATAGTGTTTATTAAAGTAATTGAGCAATTTGTGATTAGATTCGAGTGAATTGGAGGTGGAACTGCGAGGTAAAGCGATAGTTGAGGATTAAGTGGATTTCAAGGCTTTGAGGTAAGTGTTTGGTTTAACCCTAGCTTGAGGGAATAGGAGTTGAGTCTTGTTGCTAATTGCTATGTGATCGAGTACGATGTATAGGCATGGTGACGAGTATCTATACATTGGTGTCTAGCATGACCGTGAGTCCTTATAAAGTGATTATCATGAATTGGTTGTGAATTCCGTGCTTATTGGAGGATTCTATATGTTGTGAATAATATGTGAACGGTGATATGATTATTTGATACCTAGAAGCATTGACTCGAATTGTGATACGGATATTGAAAGTATATGAAATGACTGATTCTTTGGAGCGTTGGCTCAAAATGGTAGAGTGGACTATAATATGAGAAAAGTAAGAAAGAGAAAGCGTTGTTGATTATTCCCTTGTCGGGACGTTTAGTTGAACTTGTTGGATTCTCTCCCTTGCCGGGATTTCGTCAAATATTTGCTTATTTTTATGCCCCTTAATTGTGACTGTTGTTTGGGAAGTNGGGTTGCACGCCGCAATAATGATATATGATAAATGATATGGATCGGGTTGCGCGCCGCAACAATGATATTGAGGATCGGGTTGCACGCCGCAACAATAACATTTAAGGATCGGGTTGCGCGCCACAACAATGATACATGATAAATGATATGGTTCGGGTTGCACGCCACAATAGTGGTATTTGTGGATCGGGTTGCACGCTGCAATAGTGGTATTTGTGGATCGGGTTGCACGCCGCAACAATGGTAATTATGGACCGGGTTGCACGCTGCAATAGTTATTTATACCATGCGTTTATATTGAGTATTGATTCCTTGTTCATTGTGAATCTAAGTTGCCTTAGTTTGTTACTCGGGATTACTGTTACTATTGTTATCTTCCTATAGCATGCTTCCCCCCTCCCCCCATATTGTTAGTTTTTTGGTATTTTGTTTCCGTTGTATATGTATAACTACACAGGTTTATGTGGTGTCCGGCCTAGCCTCGTCACTACTTTACCGGGGTTAGTCTAGACACTTAACAGCACATGGGGTCGGTTGTGCTGATGCTACACTTCTATGCATTTTTGCACAGGTCCAGGTTTTGAGGAGCAAAAACAATATTAGTGCGGGAGTAGGCTTCCATTTTACAAGACCGAGGTAGACTTGCAGGCGTCCGCAGGCCTGGCGTCTCTTCCTTATGTTCTCTTTTAGACTGTTGCCTCCTTGTTTCGAGACAGACAGCTTTTATGTTTCTTTCAGACCTTTGTATTTAGTATATTCTTAGTGGTTCGTGAGTAATGTGACACCAAATCTTGGGTAGAGGTTATTATTGACTATTCCGCGTTTGATTCAGACTTATAAATTAGACTTCCACTATTATTATCATTACTATTATTATTATTATTATTATTATTATTGAATTCTATATTTCTTGTTGATGCTATAAATTATTGACAAATTTGCTTATTAATGGAAAGGTAAATAAGTTGGCTTGCCTAGCTACCACGAGTAGACGCCATCACGATCCCGATGGTGGGAAGTCCGGGTCGTGACAAGTTTGTATTTGAGCACTAGGTTACATAGGTCTCACAACTCACAGACAAACTTAGTAGAGTCTGAGGGGTCGGTACAGAGATGTCTGTACTCGCTCCCTAGGGGCTACTGAGTTAGGAAAAAACTCTCATTTGTTCTTTCTTGTCGTGCGATTTGGTTTCTCAATGCTGATTGAATTTCTACTATGTTCTTTCGCAGATGCCGAGAACACACACTTCCTCATCCACTGATCAGCAGTCCGAGCCTCAGGCAGCTCCCGCAAGGGGCAGAGGACGTGGCCGAGGTAGGGGCAGAGCCCAACCACCAGTAGCAGCAGCAGTGGCGGAGCCTCAGGTTAACCTTGACGAGGAGGTTCCGGCCCAGCCCATACAGTTCTGGTGGGCCCAGCTCAGGTCCCAGAGGGGTTTATTGCTACCCCAGTTCTTCAGGACGCCTTGTTCCGATTGGTTGGCCTCATGGAGAGTGTCACCCGAGCAGGATTTCTTCCTGTGGCACCAGCCACTTCCCATGCTGGAGGAGGAGCCTAGACTCCTGCTGTACGTACTCCAGAGCAGGTAGCTCCCCAGACTTAGATTCCATCGGTTCAGCCAGCTGCGGCAGTTCAACCGGGGGTAGTTGCACAGGCCGGTGATGGAGTGGTTATGACCGCAGATGCTTTGTGGAGGCTGGACAAGTTCACCAAGCTCTTCACTGCTACATTCAGCGGAGCTTCTTCTGAGGACCCCCAGGATTTCTTATATAGCTGCCACGAGGTTCTTCGGAACATGGGCACTGTGGAGTCCAATGGAGTTGATTTTACGGCTTTTCATCTATCTGGATCTGCCAAGACTTAGTGGAGGGATTACTGTTTAGCCAGACCAGTAAGGTCGCCGCCTTTGACTTGGGATCAGTTTTCAAAGTCGTTTCTAGAAAAGTTTCTTCCCGTTACTCAGAGGGATGCTTACCGGAGACAGTTTGAGCGCCTCCAGCAGAGGTCTATGACGGTCACTCAGTATGAGACCCGGTTTATCGATCTAGCTCGCCATGCCCTCGTCATACTCCCCACTGAGAGGGATAGGGTGAGGAAATTTATTGATGGTTTGATCCAGCCCATTCGTATTCAGATGACTAGAGAGGCGGGTAGTGACATTACTTTTCAGGAGGCGGCCAATGTGGCCCGGAGGATCGAGATAGTTCTACCACAGGGGGTGGTCATAGGACAGACAAGAGACCCCGTCACTCAGGTTGATTCAGTGGTTCCACATCTAGAGGCAGGGATTCTTATGATAGAGGTCAGCCTTCTAGGCCCTTTCAGTCAGCCCTCCAGGTTAGGTTTTCGTGGGCATTATTCTGATCAGCAGTCACTCAGCACCGCCAGCCCCCATCAGTGCACCGCCTCTTTAGAGTTTTTATGGAGGTCATTCGGGTCTTCAGGGCCAGTCTCATCATATAGATGGATGTTATGAGTGTGGTGAGTATGGTCATATCAAGAGATCTTGCCCAAGATCGAGGGGTACACAGTCGCAGCAGCAGGGTCCTCGCCCCATGATTCAGGCACCAGGTGACCCATAGCCTGCCCAGCTAGCCATGGGCGGGGGTAGGGATCATAGAGGTAGAGGTCGAGACCATAGAGGTGGAGGCCGGACCACCAGAGGTAGGGGTCAGCCGGTAGCTGATCATCCCAGGGACATGGTTCAGGGAGGTGGGGCTGAGCCCCGGTTTTATGCTTTCCCAACCAGACCAGAGGCTGAGTCGTCAGATACCGTTATTACAAGTACTATTCTGGTTTGTGATAGAGATACGTCAGTTCTATTTGACCCTAGGTCTACATATTTATATGTGTCGTCCTATTTTGCACCCTACCTGGCTATGTCTAGTTATTCTTTGGACAATCTTGTTTATGTATCAACACCGGTAGGTGACTCTATAGTAGTCGACCGGGTGCATCGTTCCTGTGTAGTTGTGTTTGAGGATCTTGAGACCAGTGTTGATTTATTGCTTTTAGATATGGTAGATTTCGACGTTATATTAGGAATGGATTGGTTGTCCCCGTATCATGCTATCTTGGATTGTCACGCTAAGACCGTGATCTTAGCTTTGCCAGAATTGCCCCGACTAGAGTGGAGAGGGACCCTAGGTCAGGCCACCCGCAGTGTTATTTCATATGTTAAGGCTCGACGCATGGTCAAGAAGGGGTGTTAAACTTATCTGGCGTATGTTCATGACTCCAGTGCAGAGGTTCCTTCTATTGACTCTGTTCCTATTGTTCGAGAGCTCCCCGAGGTTTTCCCTTCAGACCTGCCAGGTATGCCGCCCGATAGGGATATTGATTTCTGTATTGATCTGGCTCCGGACACACAGCCCATTTCTATTCTGTCGTATCGCATGGCCCCGCCAGAGTTGAAGGAGTTAAAGGACCAGTTGCAGGATTTACTAGAGAAGGGTTTTATCAGGCCTAGTGTTTCTCCTTGGGATGCGCCGGTGTTATTTGTGAAGAAGAAAGATGGTTCGATGCGGATGTGTATTGATTACCGGCAATGGAACAAAGTAACGATAAAGAAAAAGTATCCACTGCCAAGGATTGATGACTTGTTTGACCTGCTTCAGGGAGCAAAGGTGTTTTCAAAGATAGACTTGAGATCTGGCTGCCATCAGCTGAGGATTAGGGCGTATGATGTCCCTAAGACAGCATTCCGCACTCGGTATGGGCACTATAAGTTTTTAGTCATGTCATTTGGGTTGACCAATGCCCCAGCAGAATTTATAGAGTTGATGAACCGAGTGTTCAGGCCATATCTAGACTTATTCATGATAGTCTTTATTGATGATATTTTGGTGTACTCCCGCAGCCAGAAAGAGCACAAGCAGCACCTCAGAGTGGTTCTTCGGACTCTAAAGGATCATCAGTTATATGCTAAGTTTTCGAAGTGCGAGTTCTGGTTGAGTTCGGTTGCATTTCTGGGTCATATTGTATCAGCAGAGGCTATTCAGGTGGACTCGAAGAAGATTGAGGCAGTCAAGAATTGGCCTCGACCAGCTTCAGCGATTGAGATTCGGAGTTTCTTGGGGTTAGCAGGTTATTACCATCGGTTCGTGGAGGGATTTTTGTCTATTGCAGCCCCGATGACCAGATTGACCCAGAAGGGCGCCCAGTTCAAATGGTCAGATGAGTGTGAGGTGAGCTTTCGGAAGCTCAAGACAGCTCTGACCACAATACCGGTGTTGGTTTTGCCCACGGGTTCAGGGCCTTACACAGTTTATTGTGATGCTTCCCATAACGGGCTTGGTGCAGTATTGATGCAGGATGGAAAAGTCATTGCCTATGCTTCGAGACAGTTGAAGATCCACGAGAAGAATTATCCGGTTCATGATCTAGAGTTGGCCGCTATTGTTCATGCTTTGAAGATTTGGAGGCATTATCTATATGGCGTGACGTGTAAGGTGTACACGGATCACAAGAGCCTTCAGTACCTGTTCAAGCAGAAGGAGTTGAATGTGAGGCAGCGAAGGTGGTTAGAGTTGTTGAAAGATTATGATGTTACTATCTTTTATCACCCGGGTAAGGCTAATGTAGTGGCCGATGCATTGAGTAGGAAGTTCGCCAGCATAGGTAGTCTTGCTTATATTTCGGCCAGCCAGAGACCGCTTACTTTAAATGTTCAGGCTTTGGCCAATCGATTGGTGAGATTAGATATTTCTGAGCCTAGCAGAGTGTTAGCTTGCACGGTCTCTCGTTCTTCTCTATAGGAGCGTATCCGCGATCGGCAGTTTGATGATCCCCATTTGTGTGTCCTGAGAGACACGATGCAGCGTGGGGGTTCCACGAAGGTAACCTTAGATGATGATGGTGTTTTGAGATTGCAAGGGCGAGTTTGTATGCCCAATGTTGGTAGGATTCGAGAGTTGATCTTAGCGGAGGCCCATAATTCTCGGTATTCTATTCACCGGGCCCCGCAAAGATGTATCAAGACTTGCGGCAGCATTATTGGTGGCTTAGGATGAAAAGGATATTGTTGCGTATGTGGCTCGGTATTTGAACTGTCAGTAGGTCAAGTATGAGCATCAGAGGCCCGGTGGTTTGTTTCAGAGGATTGAGCTCCCCGAATGGAAGTGGGAGAGGATTACTATGGATTTCGTTACTGGACTTCCGTTGACTCGGAAGAAGTTTGATGCTATCTGGGTCATTGTTGATAGTCTGACAAGTCGGCGCATTTCATTCCAGTGGCAGTCTCCTATTCATCCAAGAGGTTAGCTGAGATTTATATCTGGGAGATTGTCCGCCTTCATGGTGTGCCGGTATCCATCATTTCGGGCTGGGGTACGCAGTATACCTCACGCTTCTGGAGAGCAGTCCAGTAATAGTTGGGCACCCAGGTTTAGTTGAGCATAGCATTCCATCCTCAGACGGACGGTCAGTCCGAGCGGACTATACAGATTTTGGAGGATATGCTCCGAGCTTGTGTCATTGATTTTGGAGGCTCGTGGGACCAGTTTTTTCCTTTAGCAGAGTTCACCTACAACAACAGCTACCAGTCCAGCATTTAGATGGCCCCATATGAGGCGTTGTATGGTAGGCGATGTCGGTCTCCAGTCGAATGGTTTGAGTCAGGAGAGGCTCGGTTATTGGGTACAGACTTAGTTTAGGAGGCCTTAGATAAGGTCAAGATCATTCAGAAGGGGCTTCGTTCAGCTCAGTCTAGGCAGAAGAGTTATGCAGACCGTAAGGTCCGAGATGTAGCTTTTATGGTTAGTGAGCGGGTATTGCTCCGGGTGTAGCCTATGAAGGGCGTGATGAGGTTCGAAAAGAAGGGCAAGCTTAGCCCTAGGTACATTGGTCCATTTGAGATTCTTGATCGAGTAGGAGAGGTGGCTTATAGACTTGCATTGCCACCTAGCTTATCAGCCGTGCATCTAATTTTTTATGTGTCTATGCTTCGGAGGTATCACAGCGATCCTACTCATGTGTTAGACTTCAGCACTGTCCAGTTGGACAAGGATTTATCTTATGAGAAGGAGCCGCTAGCTATTCTAGACTGGTAGGTTTGTCAGTTAAGATCTAGGAGTTTTCCCTCTGTTTGTGTTCAGTGGAGAGGTTAGCCCCTTGAGGCCTCGACCTGGGACTCCGAGTCTAATATGCGGAGCCGTTATCCACATCTGTTCCCCGACTCAGGTACTTCTTTCTTTTATCCGTTTGAGGACGAATGGTTGTTTTAAAGGTGGAGGATACGACCCAAAGGGTCATCACCTATTTCCTCATCCACTCTGTGCTTCCAAGGTCTTGAAAACCTCATTTTTAATTGCCTCAATTTGCGTGCGCAGTCCGGACGCGTAGCCGGAAGGCTTAAATATGAATTTTGTGTGAAAAATGATGAATTTTGATGTTAATATGGTTAAAGTTGACTTTGGTCAACATTTTGGGTAAACGGACCCGTACCCGAGCTTGGACGGTCCCGGAAGGTCCGTAGAAAATCTGGATCCGTAGAAAGTTCGGACCCGTTCTCATTATTTAAAAATCTGGTATCTTTTAGTTCTGCAAGCTTCGCAATTGCGAAGCCAGCACTCGCAATTGCGAGCATTTTATCGCAAATGCGAGACTTTCCCTGGGCAGCAATCTTCGCAAATGCGAAGTAATTCATCGCAAATGCGATGCCTGCCCATGAGCCCAACCTTCGCAATTGCGACTCTTTTCTCGCAAATGCGAACCTTCCACTTTCCTTCAGAGTTTGCAAATGCGAACTAGTCCTCGCATTTCCTAGATTTGCAAGGTTCGCAAATGCGAACTAAGGTTCGCAATTCCCATATCCGAGGCCCAACAAATTTTATACTTAGCCGAATTTTTATCACTTTTCACCATTCTTTCAAAACCCAAACACCATAGTCGATTTTTCAAGAGCAAACTTCATCCCAAATCACTTGTAAGTTATTTTTTACTCAATTCTTTCAATCTTTAACATCATTAAATATATTTTCCACTTGAAATCAAGGATTTTCATGGGTGAAATTGGGGTTTTTGGGTAGAACCTAGATTTTCTATAAATTGGGGAGTTGGACCTCGATTTGAGGTTCGACTTCAAAACAAATTATATATTTGAGTTCATGGGGGAATGTGTAACCGGGTTTTGGTTTGAACATCGGGTTTTGACCATGTGGGCCCGGGGGCAATTTTGGAATTTTTGGGAAAAACTTGGAAAATTCATTCTTATGCATTCAAATTGATTCATATAGTGTTTATTAAAGTAATTACGCAAATTGTGATTATATTCGAGCGAATTGGAGGTGGAACCGCGAGATAAAGCGATAGTTGAGGATTAACTGGATTTCAAGGCTTTGAGGTAAGCGTTTGGTTTAACCCTAGCTTGAGGGAATAGGAGTTAAGTCTTGTTGCTAATTGATATGTGATCGAGTACGATGTATAGACATGGTGACGATATCTATACATTGGTGTCTAGCATGACCGTGAGTCCTTATAAAGTGATTATCATGAATTGGTTGTGAATTCCGTGCTTATTGGAGGATTCTATATGTTGTGAATAATATGTGAACGGTGATATGATTATTTGATACCTAGAAGCATTGACTCGAATTGTGATACGGATATTGAAAGTATATGAAATGACTGATTCTTTGGAGCGTTGGCTAAAAATGGTAGAGTGGACTATAATATGAGAAAAGTAAGAAAGAGAAAGCGTTGTTGATTATTCCCTTGTCGGGACGTTTGGTTGAACTTGTTGGATTCTCTCCCTT
>MU692258.1:89318-106609 GCA_026770625.1 Nicotiana glauca
GAAAAAGAGCTTTCGGCAAACGGGGATTTTAGGTTTGTGAATAGATAGAGAGCTAGTTTCAAGTACTTTGGGTCTCTTATCCAAGGTAAATGGGGAGATTGACGAGGATGTTACTCATCGTATTGGAGCAGTGTGGATGAAATGGAGACTCGCATCCGGTGTTTTATACAATAAGAATGTACCACCCAAACTTAAGGGTAAGTTTTACAGAGTGGTTGTCAGACCTATCATGTTGTACGGAGCAAAGTAATGGCCAGTCAAGAACTCTCATGTCCAGAAGATGAAAGTAGCGGAAAGGAGGGTGGTGAGATGGATGTGCGTATTTACCGGGATTGATAAGATTAAAAATAAAGATATTCGGGAGAGGGTAGGAGTAGCCTCGGTGGAGGATAAGATGCGGGAAGCGAGGCTTAGATGGTTTGGGCATGTTAAGAAGAAAAGCTCAGATGCTCTAGTGATGAGGTATGAGAGGCTGGCCTCGGGTGGTTTGAAGAGGATAGAGGTAGGCCAAAAAAGTACCTGGGAGAGGTAATAAAGCATTCAAGACTTGGCGTTGCTTCAACACACTAAGGACATGACCCTTGATAGGAAGGTGTGGAGGTCAAGATATAAGGTAAAAGGTTAGTAGGTAGTCGAGTGTGTGTCTTTCCCATACCGGTAGTAGTAATAGTCAACCTTGTATTCGGTTATTGACAGTCTTGATTATTACATATTTTTCTTATTATTGTATACGGTCGAGATCGTATGCCTTCGATCTATATGCTTAAGGGTTCATCCAAAGTCCGAGCTCAAGCGAGATCGAGTTCGAGCTCGAGGGACCAGATCCGAGTTCGAAGATGGAGAACGCCATCTACCGGAGTCGAATATGCTCGACCCTAGAATAATACTATTATGGACTTGTAACAGAATGGGCTAGACTCCTGCCACATCCCCAAGATCATGGCGCAAATCCTGAAATATGATTGTACGATCCCGTACTAGGAGTTTAGATAGTTGTATCAGGAATATTTCCTATTGTAAATAGAAATACACCATATTTAGGGTTCCCCAATTATATAAAGGGGATCTCAATCATTTGTAATATTACCTAATCATTAAAGCAAAGAATATACTCTACACTCTTTGCCTATTGTTTATCAGAATTGTCCTTTAGCTCTACTGCTCTTACTTTACTTTTCTTGCCTAATTGTTCTTGTTGCTCTAAATCCACCTCGAGGTCACTACTGCAAAGTTATATTGGTTTGGTCCACTTATTTCTTTCACTTCTACTTCATATTTCTTGATTATTAATTGGTATTGAATCTAATCATGTATCTTTAAAACCACAAATTAAATTTAATTGTTACTCTTATTTTCGAGGTAAATAGTTTGGCGCCCACCGTGGGGCTAAAGATAATAGTGATTGTTTATTTACTGATTCTCATTACACATGTTATTTTTACATTTTTCCTTGTCAAGAATTTTTTGATTCTCAGGCTGAAACATGTCTAAATCACAAAATGTACCTATTCATGACAACGAAGGTCTTGGTGAGAACAACAATGTAGGGGTCGGTGTACCACCGATAAACCCTGGGGAAGCGCCAAATATGGAACCAGTTGATGTTAGTTCACACATTGCTATAAACACCAACTTAGGTGCAGACCCCGAAGGGAGTATACGCAGGGAAGCCCGACCAGGGGACCAAGGAACACCAGGAACAGGAGATGGGGGAGTTAGCCTCCAAGTGATATTCGAGATGCTGCAGGCTCAGCAAATCGCCATTGCTCAACTTCAGAGTCAGAATAAAACTCCAAATAATGCCGAACCGGTAAACTCTCGACGTACTGAATCGGCACTAGAAAGACCAGATGAAAGCAGCTTAGGGACTGACCCCACGATTATGAAGATGCTCAAAGAGCTCACTAAGAGGATCGAGTCCGGGAAAAAGAAAATTGAAGACAACGACAAAAACGGTAGAGACCTATAACTCCTGTGTAGACCAGATACCAGGGGCACCTCCAGTTTTGAAAGGATTAGATGCCAAAAAAATCATACAAAAATTATTCCCTTAAAGTGCGACTCTGATGCCTATTCCTAAGAAGTTTCGCATGCCCGATATACCCAAATATAATGGAACAATCGACCATAACGAGCGTATTACTTCATACACTTGTGGAATCAAAGGAAATGATTTGAATGACAATGAGATCGAGTCAGTCTTGTTGAAAAAGTTTGGAGAAACGTTGTCGAAAGGAGACATGATTTGGTATCATAACTTAGCTCCTAACTCTATTGATTCGTTCGCTATGTTAGCAGATGCCTTCGTGAAAGCACACGCCGGGACCATAAAGGTGGCCACGAGAAAATCGGACGCCTTTAAAATCAACAAAGGAATGACGAGATGTTGAGGGAATTCGTGTATAGGTTTCAGATGGAAAGAATAGAATTACCACTAGTCTCGGATGATTGAGAAGTACAAACTTTTATGCAAGGTTTGAATGAAAAGAGCTCGATTGCGTCTCGATAGTTAAAGCAGGACTTGATCAAGTATCCAGTTGTGATGTGGTCAGATATGCACAACCAATATCAATCAAAAATCAAGGTCGAGGACGACCAGTTGGGAGCCCCCTCGAGTTCAGTTCATCCTAACAGGTTTACAGTCAAGCCATAATGGGATATGAACAAGGAATCGAGATCGAATAGAGAATGATATCAACCGTATGTCGATCGAAGGAATAATGGTCTAGGTCATAACTCCCATCAGAACGATCGTAGGAATGACCAAGGCCAAATTTCTCGGGGACTCATGAGTAAGAGCAGGTTCGATAAGCATACCGACCCCGCCAAGGCCCCTCGATTGTAAGAGTAAGACTTCAACATAGATACGTTAGGGATTGTCTCATCTATTGGGAGAATCAAAGACACCAAGTGGACCAGGCCTATACAGATCAATCCTTCTCAAAGAAACCCGAACTTAATGTGCAAGTATCATGGCACGCATGGTCATAGAACAGAAGATTGTAGGCAGTTAAGGGAAGAAGTGGCTCGATTATTCAACGAGGTCCACCTTCGAGAATTCCTAAGTGATAGGGCTAATAATTACTTCAGGGAGAGAGATGCAAGGAAAAATGAGCAAGAAGAGCCACAACATGTAATCCACATGATCATTGGCGGAGTCGATGTCCCTCAACCACCCATGTTCAAACACACCAAGGTATCAATCACCAAAGAAAAACAGACTCAGAGCTATGTGCCCAAGGACGCCTTATCATTCTGTGACGAGGAAGCATAAGGTATATCAAAGCTCACAACAACACCCTGTTAATCTCTATACTTTTAAATAAAATTCAAGTTAAACGTGTTTTAGTGGATCCAGATAGCTCGGCAAACATAATTAGATCGAGGGTCGTGGAATAACTCGGCCTACAAAATCATATTGTACCTACATCCCAGTTCCTAAATGGCTTCAATATGGCAACCAAAACATCAAAGGAAGAAATTATTTTGCTAGTAAACATAGCCAGGACTACACAAGGTACTAAATTCCATGTCATCGAAGGAGACATGAGGTATAATGCACTCCTCAGGAAACCGTGGATACACAATATGATGGCAGTGCCTTCAACTCTTCACCAGATGATGAAGTTCCCAACTGAAGGAGTGAAAACAGTCTACGGAAAGCAACATTCTACAAAAGAGATGTTTGCCATTGAGGAAGTGGTTCCGATACCAGAGCCTTGGACCTCGGAGAAATCAAGCACCAAGGGTAAGCAAGCGGCTAAATGGCAATAATAGCCCCAGCCTTGATGGAGTCGGAACAACAGGTAATCAAAGACAAATAAGAGGATCTCCTTACTTCTCGAACCTTCATCGTTCCCGAAGAAACCGATGCAACCAAGTCAACTGTCGAGGAACTAGAGCAAGTCATACTTATCGAGTACTTGATCGAGAGAAAGGTATACCTGGGAACGGGATTGACCCTCAAACTCAGGAAAAAACTCATTCAATTTCTTATTAATAATATGGATTGCTTTGCTTGGTCCCATTTAGATATGACAGAGATTCCACCAGAAATCCCCACGCATTGGCTGAGTGCCGATCCTAGGTTCAAACCGATGAAGCAAAAGCGGAGGCCTCAGGCTGAGGTAAAACATGCCTTCATAAAAGACAAGGTAACCAAACATCTTAAAATAGGAACCATTCGGGAGGTAAAGTACCCCGAGTGGTTAGCCAACATAGTTGTAATTCCTAAAGAAGGTAACAAGCTTAGAATGTGTGTAGACTATAAGTACTTGAACAAATCATGTTCGAAAGATTCTTTCCAATTGCCAAGCATTGATCGAATGATCGATGACACGGCTGGCCAAGAGACCTTAACTTTTCTCGATGCCTACTCCGGGTGCAATCAAATTCAGATGAACTCGGAGGACCAGAAAGAAACTTCATTTATTACTAAATTTGGAAATTATTGTAACAATGTAATGTCCTTCGGGTTTAAAAATGCAGAAGCTAATACCAAGGCCTAGTAAAAAAATGTTCGAAGAACAAATAGATAAAATAATGGAAGTCTATATTGATGATATATTGGTTAAGTCCCTACGCGCAGAGGACCATTTAGTTCATTTGCAAGAAACATTTGCAATTTTTAGGAAATACAACATAAAGCTTAACCCGGAGATATGTGCCTTCAGAGTTAGCTCGGGTAAGTTCCTCGGCTTCATGGTGTACTATCGAGGTATCGAAATCAACCCCGATAAGATTAAGGATATCGAGGATATCACGATCGTGGATAGTGTGAAGGTCGTGCAAAGGCTAATAAGGCGAATAGCTGCTTTTGGTCGATTCATTTCAAGGTCGTCGGATCGGAGTCACCAATTCTTATCCTTATTCAAAAAAGTATTTCACGTGGACCCCAAAATGTCAGCGAGCCTTAAAGAGTTGAAACGATACATATCGAACCGCCTTTGCTTCACACCCCGAAGGCAGACAAAAAACTTTACCTATATTTGGCTGTGTTAGAGATAGAGGTAAGTAGAGTACTAGTTTGAGAAGAGTAAGGTACACAATTTCCTATTTATTACATAAGCTGAACTCTGGGGGATGCTGAACTAGGTACCCTTACTTGGAAAAATTAGCACTTGCATTAATAAGCGCATCTCAAAAGCTAAAACCATATTTTCAATGTCATCATGTATGTGTATTAACCACTTACACCCTTCAAAATGTTTTGCATAAACCTGAGCTATCGGGCCAATTGGCTAAATGGGCCGTCAAACTTAGCGAGTACATATTGAATATCAACCCCGAATGGCCATCAAGTCTCAGATCTTAGCTGACTTCATGGTCGATTTAACGCCGAGCCTCGTACCCGAAGTGGAGAAGGACTCCTGCTAAGTTCGGGTATATCATTTGGGGTATGGACCATTTTCACAGACGGTTCCTTGAATGTGAAGGGGTCCGGGCTTGGCGTTGTTTTGAAGCCACCCATTAGACAATCTATTAAAACTTCTAGATTGACTAACAACGAGGCCGAGTATGAGGCCATGATTGCATGTCTCGAGCTAGCTAAAAGCATGGGAGCATAAGTCATCGAAGCTAAGTGCGACTCTCGATTGGTAGTAAACCAAGTAGATAAAAGTTTTAAAGTTCGAGATGATAGAATACAACGGTACTTGGACAAACTATAGGTAACGTTGCACCGCTTCAAAGAGTGGATGCCGGAACATGTTCCTTAAGAACAAAATAGCGAGGCCGACACACTCACCAATCTAGGACCCTCGATTGAAGAAAATGAAGTCCCGGGGACTGTCGTCCAGTTATCGAGATTTGTGGTTGAAGAGGGTCACGCCGAAATAAATTCGACAAGGTTGACTTGGGAATGGAGGAATAAGTACATCGACTATTTGAAAAATGGAAATCTCCCCTCGGATCACAAAGAATTAGGGGCTCTATGAACCAAGGCTGCTAGGTTTGCCCTAGACGGGGATGGATCATTATACAGAAGAACGTTCGAAGGACCATTGGCGGTATGTGTGGGGCCGGGGGACATCAATTATGTTCTTCGAGAGATCCACAAAGGCACCTATGGCAATCACTCCGGTGCCAAGTCTTTGGTTCGCAAAATCATCATAGCAGGTTACTACTAGGACAGCATGGAAAAAGATACCAAGGAATTTGTCAAACAATATGATAAGTCTCAACGATTTGCACCGGTGATCCATTAGCCCGGAGAATAACTCCACTCGGTCCTATACCTGTGGCCTTTCATGAAATGGGGAATGGATATAATTGGCCCTCTACTAACGGCCCCAGGTAAAGCTAAGTTTAGTTTATTTATGAATGATTATTTTTCTAAGTGGGTGGAAGCATAGGCCTTCGAGAAGGTTCGAGAAAAAGAAGTTATTGACTTTATCTGGGACCACATCATATTTTGATTTGGGATACCTGCCAAGATTGTGTGTGATAATGGAAAGTAATTCATCGGCAGTAAGGTGATGGAGTTTCTCGAAGCACATAAAATAAAGAGGATATTATCGATACCGTACCACCCAACTCGAATGGACAGACTGAGTCAACAAACAAAAATATCATTCAAAAACTAAAGAAAAGGTTGGACGATGCAAAGGGGAAATGAAGAGAAGTTCTACCTGAGGTCCTTTGGGCATATCGAACAACATCAAAGTCCAGCACAAGGGCTACCCCATTCTCTTTAGTGTATGGTTCTGAGGCCCTCGTTACTGTCAAAATTGGAGAACCCAGCGCCGGGTTTTGACACACATAAGAGGAGTCAAATCACGAGGCCATAAACACTAGACTCGAGCTGCTAGATGAAAAATGATATTCAAACGGTCGTACAAAAGGAAAGGATCGAAAGGTATTACAATAGAAGGACCATTCTCTAACACTTTTGGAATCGGGAAGTTAGTTCTACGAAAAGTTACCCTCAATACTCAAGACCCAAACGAAAGGAAACTAGTCCAAATTGAGAAGGATTGTACCGAGTCCTCGGGGTTGTCGGTAAAGGATCCTATAAATTTAGCATGATGGAAGACGAACAACTGCCAAATAATTGGAATGTATCATTACTCAAATGATACTACTGCTAAGGTATGGCTTTATCCTTTCTGTCCATTTGAGTTTAAGACTAACTTATTGGAGATTTTCGATCAAAGCTATCGAAGACACCCTTTTTACTCAAAGGCCTTATGTTTTAAAGCATGTGTTGCACTCTTTTTCCCTTAGACCGGATTTTTTCCCAAGTGGGTTTTACCGGCAAGGTTTTTAATGAGGCAACAATTATGTGCTACCTAAGGAAAACTCAACAATATCTATGGCTTCTTTTCAATCAACCTCGAATACTGGGGGTCATCACCCTCGGAGATCATATTTTCGAAGAAAATACTTCACGCATAAGAGGTCCTCGATAGGAAAACTTTGTAATGGGCCAAACGGCCAGATGAACCGTATCCATATAAAATAGTCGAGCCTCGATGATAATATGTATGCATGTATCAGTTATTTGGAGAAACTTCCTATTTATATCAAAATCACTTTGTGTCTCAAAGAAGTCTACTGTTATACGAGCTCTACACTTATAATCCTACAGGAAACGGCTCAAGGGCCAAATCACGAATGTAACCCTGAGATACTCGGGATTGTCATCGACATTCAGCGCGTCTGAGCCATCGAAAACTCGGACTCATATGACCTCAAAGAGGCATCCCCCTGAAACAAAGTCCAAGGCCAATATACTCGGGGACTAACTTTTTGAACAAGTTCGAAAGGTTCTCAAAAAACAATTCCAAGAGACACACCTAAAGGCTACGGCCAAATAAAGGCTACGGCCGTACTAAATACTACGGTCATATAAAAGGCTACTGCCGAAACAATGCGGCTCGGAGACATCCGACCTCCACCATAAATTAAATGCCTTCAAACCCATTGAAAAAACTGGTTAAATCAGGCTACCCTCGACAAAAGAAAAATATGAATAGCTTCGATAAATTCAGCCCTCAAATAATTTAAAGGTTTCGATAATATCGGCCATTGAAAAAACCTCATGGGGTATTCAATTATGTTTACACAAACAAACTATTAACAAGGTTCCAATTCATCGAACCCTCTAAAAACCCAAAGGGTACGAAAAACACATGCTAAGGCATAACGAATTTTCACTAAGTGGTTTAGCCATAGAGGCCGAATTGGACCAATTTAAAGAGCCTAAGGGCCAATCTGAAAGAGCCTAAGGTCCGATCTAAAATAGCCTAAGGGCCAACTTAAAGAGCCTAAGGGCCTATACATAAGAGCCTAAGGGCCAACTTCGAAAGGCTTAAGGGCCAAAACATATAGTTCGAGACCTTGTTCTCACTTAACTCGGCCTTAAGAGTCCCGATATCCCGAGCTCGCATCAAACTTAGCTCTAGGACTATTATATTTATCAATAAAAACCTAAGGTTTTATTATGTTTCGAGTCCAGGCCAATACTCGGACCAATCATTCGAGTTATACAGTCAAATTTTCCACAAGTGCGAACAAAATGAAATTCAACACAAGTAGAGCAAAAAGGTTATTTATATTCGCAAAGGATGTTTTACAAAAGTATATTTACAACGCCCACAAGAGGCCCTTACACAAAAAAGAAAAAAGAAAACCTAGTCTATTTTGGGTTACGTCCCCGGAAGCAGCTTCCTTTAGAAACGTACCCCCGAGGGAGCCTCATCTTCCTCGGGAACACCTTCCTCACCTTCGCCACCCTTGGAGCCGCTCATGGAATCTTCGTCGTCAGAAGAGACAAGAATCTTGGCATTAGTTTCCCGCGCCTTCAGCTATCTCTTTAGTAAGGTCGAACTCTCGGGCATGGATTTATTCAAAAGTCTGCCTCTGGGCTTGGCACTTGGCCAAATCATTATGCCATTTCTCCCGGTCGGAAGCCTCCCTCAGATCCGCTTGAACAACCGAAACATCTTTTAAGTACATGGCAATGGTCTTGTTAGCCGTGTCCTTCATCTTCTCAACCTCAACCTTAGATTGTGCAACTTTAGCTAGGGCTCTAGCGAGCTTCGCCTAAACCCTAAACCCTAACTTGGTCAACCTCACTGCGAAGCTGCCCGATCATCTCCAACTTCTACTGCAGTTGAGACATCAAATTATTAGCCTCAGAAGTAAGGCCAAGAAGACCATACTCTGTTAAAATCACAGTTACCTGCTTGTCTACTCAGACACATTTTTTTGAGCCTTGGACAACTCAGCTCGGATGTCCTTAAGCTCTTCCTCCTTCTGGCCACAGAGGAGCCTCAAGGCCTTCTCCTCATCTAAGACCCTCCTAAGCTCGGCCTCACATTGGATCAGCCCGCTCTAAACTTGGTTACAGCCTATACACGAGGTAAAGATGTGTCAGTCAAGAGAAAGGAAGGGAAGAGGGAGTTACGACAATGAAAGTTAGCATTTGCATGAGAAAGAAGATGTTGAGCCTCCTCAAAAAGGGTAGATGCATCATTAAGGTCAGCAACATCGCCAACCCCAGTGAAACAATCCCGAAAGGGGTTTTCATCAAGGATCTTGCTCAGATCGGGTGTTTGCAAAGCCCATGAACCCTTTATTGTCTCTTCGGAGCAAGCTGGAAGAGAAAATGAATGACCCATTGTCATGGCCCCGAGCTCCTCGCTTGAGGCACTTTGGCTAGTTTCGGCCCTCTCAGCGCTTCTCCCCTTCGGTGTATTTGTTGAAGAAGGAGGAACGACCTCAATCTCAGGGGACTTAAGGGTTTTTTTCGAGTCTCTATTAGGAGTCCCTTCATCAAGTGGAAAGGCATCGGGCTCGAAGGCATTGACGGCTTCGATGGGTTTTCTGGTTCGAGGTACCAGTGCCGATTCTCCACCATCGTTCTCTTTATCCTCCAAGCATTGGATGGCTGAATCCACATCCACATGAATGAGCCTTCTCCTCGGCTTTCAGGTAGGTAATGCTTCATCTTGGGAATCTCAGGCTTCCAAGCCTTTTTACTTTTGTTGTCTTTCTCCAATTTGGGGGTCAAGGACATAATTTTCTCCCCGGGCGGAGGTGGCCTCATTTCAAATGCATCTCCGATGCTTGCACAAGTAAACATGAATAAGTTGACACCACCAGCAAATGAAAAGTATCTGAAACTTGGGAATAGAATTTACCATGATGTTTGGCCTCCCACTTGCCCCTCGATAATTCACGCCATTTGCGCTCATCATAGGAGGAGGTGGCAACTAATTTTTGGACCCAATCCTCGAGGTTGGGGACCGCGTGAGGCACCCAGGTAGTGGCTACCAAAAGGGTAAATGCATTGTGAGACACAGAAGCTGAATATAAATAAATACTGGGAAGAATAATTCCACTTACAATTGAAGTTCCATCTCTCCGGGAATAGTATTTTATCTCTAGGGATGACATTCGAAGTACTTACTCTAACGAACTGGTCATCCAGCCTCGATCTTTGGTTTCGTCGTTACTGGCAAAGAAGGCTTTCTTTGTTCGACGTTGTGGCTTGATATGCCCTCGAAATAGCTTAGGCCGATATAATTGAATCAGGTAGTTGAGGGTGAATTCGTACCCCTCCACCTTTTTGGAAAAATAGCGCAACATGATCATGATACGCCGAAAGGAGGGGTGAATCTGGCCGAGGGTGACTTCGCATGTTTTGCAGAAGTCGATCACTACCAGATCGAGGGGACCTAGTGTGAAGGGGTAAGTGTAAACACTTAAAAGTCCCTCCACATGGGTAGTGATGCTTTCCTCAGGGCTCGAGATTCGAACCAAGACCTCGTCGCCCCAGCCGAAGTCCCTCTTTATTGATTCGAGGTTCTTCTCCGATAGCAGACTAATATATTGAGATGCATGCTCGCATCGGCCAGGGATGTTAGGGGGATTTTCTATACTGAAATCCTTCTTAATTATGCAAGGGTCGGGGGTGATTTCTTCAAGAGTCAGCGACACCACTGGTTTGGCCGGCTGAGAGGTAGAAGAAGTCGACGTTTTATCTTTTTTGGGGACCATTTTGGAAGTTTTAGCCATGATCTTAAGTTAAAGGATACAGACTTGTTGAAATATGGTATTTTTACAAGAACCTGGGTTTTCCAGCATTTATAGAGGCGGTGGAGACAGATGATTAGAGAAAGAGATGAAGAAGGGAAAGATGTAACGGAAGAGTAAAATTATATACTCAAAGGAATAGTCTTATATTTTTAGAATGGCAATGACGGTTTGGCGGCGCTAATGGCTGACCAGTACTGGCGTGCATTTAATGTTTTTGGGAAGTGAACCAACGGGACACTTCAGTCACTTCAAGCGCCTACGACACGAAAATGGGGTCATCGTTAAAGACTCCGGGAAAGCGGGGATCATATCATTTCTTATCATCTTACCCTAAGAAACGCGCGGACTATCTGTATATGATCGAGATCGTATACTTTAGATCTATATGCTCGAGGCGTCATCCAAAATCCGAGCTTAATAAAAATCGAGTTCGAGCTCGAGGGGCCAGATTCAAGTTCGAAGATAGAGCACGACATTTACCGGGGTCGAATATGCTCGACCCTGGAATAGTACTGTTATGGACTTGTAATAGAATGTGCTAGATTCCTTTCACGTCCCCAGGATCATGGCGCAAATTCCGAAATATGATTGTACAATCCTGTACTAGACGGTTAGACAGCTGTATCAGGAATATTCCCTATTGTAAATAGAAATATACCATATTTAGGATTTTCTTACTATATAAGGGGGATCCCAATCATTTGTAACATGACCTAATCATTGAAGAAAAGAATATACTCTCCACTTTTTGCCTGCTGTTCATCAGAATTGTCCTTTAGCTCTACCGCTCTTACTTTACTTTTCTTGCTTAATTGTTCTTGTTGATCTAAATCCACCTCGAGGTCATTAAGCTCGAGGTCACTGCTGCAGAGTTATATTGGTTTCGTCCACTTATTTCTTTCACTTCTACTTCATATTTCTTGATTATTAATTGGTATTGAATCTATCACGTATCTTTAAAACCATAAATTAAATTAAATTGTTACTCGTATTTTCGAGGTAAACAATTATATTGCTGCTGATACTGCTTGTTCTCTTATTATCTTGTTATTGTTACTACTTGTTTTCTTATTATCTTGTTGTTGGTATCATGGGCGAAGCTACATTATTTGAAGGGTGTTCAATTGGCCACCCTTCGTCAAAAAATTACATTGTGTATAAAGATTAAATATCATATTTTAGAGGTACATTACATATATTGAATGCCCTTTGTCAAATATTTTTTTCACTTCTTTCAAACTTGATTACCCAAACGAAAATTTCTGGCTTCGCCACTGGTTGGTATTGTTTGTTGTTACTTCTTTTTTTTTCCTTGAGCCGGGTGTCTATCGAAAACAACCTCTCTACCCTCAAGATAGGAGTAAGGTCTGCATACACACTACCCTCACCATATCTCAATCGTTGAATTATACTAAATTTATTATTGTTGTTGTTGTTGTTAAATAGATAGAGCAAAGTATTTACTGACAAAAAAAGAAATTCATACCTTTTAATGTGCAAATCATGTAATTATTAAGGGATTCATACAAATAGTCCATTTGATTCACTACTTATATTTTCAGCCGATATACATAAATTATACACTGATATTCATATTTTTACACACATAATATATTATATATCTATGACTATTTTAAACTTAATCAGTAGGTTAAACAACTATTTAAGTTAATTCGAGGGATTTGCATCTATACCCGCTTTTTGGGTCACGTTTTAACTTGTGCCCGCTTTGCAAAAAAAATTACAAGCGTATCCACTTTTTCGCATAACTTCAGCATGTGGGACTGAAGTAACAAAGGCAATCACGCAAAACTTCAGCATTTTAGTAGACGGGACTGAAGTAGGAAGTGTGCTGAACCAAGTGTGCTGAAGTTTTTGTTTGTAATTGCTGAACTTAAGCATAGTAGCTGAATTTTTTATTTGTAATTGCTGAAGTTTTTATTTTGTAACTGGCTAACTTCAGCTCTAGAGCTGAAGTTTTTGTTTTATAACTGGAGAATTTCAGCTCTAGAGCTGAAGTTTTTGTTTGTAACTGGCGAACTTCAGCTCTAGGGCTCTAGGGGGCATGTTGTACCCACACGAAGTAATAAAGCAACATTAACATGAACCAAGAAACATCAACATATTATCGATCCAATCGACAACTGAAATCTCCAATTTCCGCCAGACCCAATTCATCAAACAACAATATAAAATTAATAATTAATTGCTCTTGTCCCATTTTCACATCAAAATTTTGCATAAGATTCAAGTTGCAAAACCAAGATAGAACTTTTACGGCTCAGGGTGTTGGCGAAAAGGAAAAAATGATTGAAAATTTATAGGATTCGTCGGAGAAATAAGAAGAAGTAGATATGGATGAACCTTACTTCTGGAAAAAGAAAAGATAAAACTTTGAGGAGGAGGAGAAGGAGAAAGGGGATTGAAGTTACTTAAAAAATAGGTACAAGTTAAAACTTAAAAAAAAAATAGGTATAGGTTAAATAAGGCGACCAAATAGGGGCCGTGCAATTTTTAGTTAATTCTTTAATTTACAAGGATATATAAGTTAAGTTGGGCCCAGCTCATAATTATGGGCAACTACTTCCAGCCCCATAGAAAAGCCTTATAAAGGAGGCCTCCTCCCCAAATCAGTCAAACTACACTACTTGTCACCTCAACCGATCATGGCTACTCATAGCAATGTGAAGAATGCGTTGATTGCATTTGTTGCTCCACTTCCCTCCATACTCTTCTACCTCTCTTTCCTTCGCAATTACCATGAAAATCAGCATCCACTTTACAATTGGTGCTATCACCACCCTCTTCTTTTTGCTAATCTCTTGTTTTTCCTCAATGTCAATGTCCTCTTCTGGCTCATTGGTTTTCTCCTCTCTAGCCACTGGGTAATTTTTATATGAATTCTTCAATTGCGTTGTTCTTGAATTGTGTTCTTTACTTAGATTATAGTTTTGTGTTTCAAATTTACTAGGCTATCTTGATTTTAACTGTTTGTTAAGTTACTACCAATGTGTTTTTATCAATTTGAAACCTAATCATTTTATAGCTTGTTTTCTATTTTTACAAGAGTCTACTTGGGAATCTTAATAGCTCAGTTGATTGGCTACCTGAATTTTTTTTCCCCTTGTTTGTGAGGGTTTGATTCCCCACCTTCTAATCCCCTCCCCATTTCCCCTACCCCTATATATAGTTTTTTTTAAATAAAAAAAACAAAAAAGAAAAACAAGAGTCTACTTTTTGTTTTGTTTTTGGTTCTTAAAATATAAGTTGAGCTTAAAGAAAGAAGTGAAGATTCATATAGCCGACCCCAACTTGTTTGGGATTCATATGGTAGTAGTAGTTGTTGTTGTCGTCGTTGTCGTTGTTGTTGTTTCGTAGAATAAAATTGAACATTAACTGAAAAATAGGCCAGATAGTGAATTTGAAGTGAGGAGGAGGGAGTACTAATGTTTTGTGATTTTTGATAGATTTGATGAATTTTGGATTACTGTTGGAATTTGATTTTTTCAGATGATAGATTTGTACTGGACAGTGATTCCAGTAATGCTGGTGCATTTCTATGCAAATCATCCATTGGCACAGTACAATGTTTGGAGGTCCAATGTGGTTATAATATTGACTTGGATTTGGAGTATAAGGCTTACGCATAACTACTTCCGGCGTGAGAATTGGCAGTGGGGACACAGGCAAGATTGGAGATTTACAGATATGAGCCATCAGTTTGGCAAAAACTGGTGGTGGATCTCTTTCTTTGCTGTTTATCTCTCTCAGCAGGTAATGGATTCACTGCCTTGTTTCTTTTATATAGCTTACTTTTTTAGAAATATATGCCTGATTTTAGAGCCATCAATTTATTGATAAAATGAAACATTTATGTCAGTGAATTATTCATTCAGAATTGAGGTTGTATAATTATTTATGCAACTTCACTCTATGTCTGACTTCTTTCCTTAGTAGTTTTATTTGTGCAATGAGAAGAGTCCCATTCACAAATATTCTAGTAGGAAGAGGAAGACCCCACAATACTAACATGAGAAAGTAATATTTGTCTGATTTTAGAGCCTACACATATTGCCCGTTTCCTGCATCTAGATATAGCATACCTAATTACTACTTTCAAAGATTTTGTTGCGTGATCTTCATGTATGTTGGAAATTTCTGCTGCTCAATCAAGCAGTAAAAGAGTATGCCTCAAAAGCAAAGTGCATTGCAATTATTCCCTAAAAGTGTCTGCTCTTCTGAAGATATAAATTATTCAGCCTATTTAGGACTAAGTAAAGGCTATTCTCATATGTAAAATGGTCGATTGTTCTATAAGTTCCACATACTTTTATTAGTATTTCTGTTAGGCACAACCATATGAACAAAACATTGTTGCTCAATGGAACTGGTAAAGACCATTAGTATTTCTGGTAAATGCTATATCACATTGTCGCTGAAAAACCAACTTTCTTGGCCTTTACTAAATGTGTAAATCAAGTCTGGTTGATGTAATATTTCGGAATGTGACATTGAATTTGCAGTTTCAGCTGGCGGAACAAAGAAATATTTGTGGCTCCTTTATCACCCATTAAGGTGTTGTTTATTTTTGTTCTGTGACATGACTTTTGCAGGTTTTTCTGATGGGTATATGCCTACCTATGCATGTGGTCCACTCCGAAGACAAGCCATGGAATATCTGGGATTTCATTGCCGTATTCATCTGCTTGTCTGCCATCATAATCGCCTATTATGCGGATACACAGCTCCACGATTTTGTGAGCAGAAATCAGAAACTAAAAGAGCTTGGCGAGATAGTGGTTCCCAATCTCGACGAAGGCCTCTGGAGGTATTCACGGCATCCAAATTATTTCGGGGAGCAGTTATGGTGGTGGGGACTCGTCGTATTTGCCTGGAACTTGGGTCAGTCTTGGACTTTTGTTGGTGCACTCACTAATAGCATGTGCCTGGCACATGTCACTGGGCTTGTTGAGAATAGGATGCTTAAGCAAGCCTACAGAGCTGAAGCATATAAGCTCTACCAGAGGACTACATCTGTGTGGATACCATGGTTCAAGTCATCCTCAAAAGTTAAAGATAAGAAAACTTGAGCCTATTTTCGATCTATTTGATCTCTTCCCGCATTAAATGTCCACGATAAGAACAATTGAATCAGTAATCTATTGTATTGTGCTTTGTAATTAGGTCTCTTGTATAATTCATTTGCCTGCACTTGTCCCTTGCAAATCTGCAACCTTCTTGTATCATTTATCCAATGGTCTTTGAAAGCTAACTAAGAAGAATTGAGAATTCTTTCTCGTCGTAAAAACTGATTTTATTTCTCGCAATTCAAGACGTATTTCTTCCTTGCTTGCAATTTCATTTGCATGAAACCTGCAAACTGTTAGCATGCCTGACTCATACCAAAAAAAAATCTTGGTGCACGAAGTATCCCGCATTTATGTAGGATCCGGGGAAGGACCACACCCAAGGGATTGGGCGTATGATGTAGGCAGCCCAAGGCCTGACTCGCATAAATAAATGAATATTTATGTACTTTCTCTGGGAACAGGAGCTGTGTATCTAAAAACAAAAAACTTGAAGTGTACAACTTAATACAAAAACTTACCAGAAAAAGGGAATTTAGTACTTGATGCATAAAACTTTCACATAACTTCATTAATTCTAATACAACAACTAACAGCACTTAACCAATAAGTCAAATTAAATATCTTTAAAACACGATTTCCGCAGGTCCATGGAAAGATAACTTCAATAGCAAACTGTGACGACCCAAAGGGTCATCACCGTATTTCTCCCTTTTTTCGCGCTTCCGAGGCCTTGAAAACCTCACTTTTAGCTGCTTCGATTTGCGTGCACAGTCCGGGCGTGCAGCCGGAAAGCTTTGGTGTTGAAATATGTGAAATCCGTGAAAAATTTGATGATATTAATGTGGTTAAAGTTGACTTCGGTCAACATTTTTGGTAAACGGACCCGGATCCGTGATTTGACGGTCCTGGAGGTTCCGGAGAAAAATATGGGACTCGGGCATGTGCCCGGAGTCGAAATTCGAGGTCTAGAACCCGAGTAATAGAATTTTTCTATTAAATTATTTTTCTGAAATTATTAAGGAAAATGAAAATGAAAATTGATTAAAAGACTATGGTATCGGGCTCGTATTTTGGTTCCGGCACCTGGTACAAGTCTTATATATTGTTTAAGCGCTTTCTGTGAAGTTTGGTCGAAATCGGACGTCGTTTGACGTGTTT
>MU692258.1:116235-134553 GCA_026770625.1 Nicotiana glauca
GTTGAGGTCGAAGAGTTTTCCTTCAGTGCGTGTTCAGTGGAGAGGTCCGCCTCCTGAGGCATCGACCTGGGAGTCCGAGTCTGATATGCGGAGCCGTTACCCTCATCTGTTTCCTGACTCGGGTACTTCTTTCTTTTGTCCGTTCGAGGACAAACGGTTGTTTTAGAGGTGGAGGATATGACGACCCAAAGGGTCATCACCGTATTTCTCCCTTTTTCTGCACTTCCGAGGCCTTGAAAACCTTACTTTTAGCTATCTCGATTTGCGTGCGCAGTCTGGGCCCGCAGCCGGAAAGCGTTTATGTTAAAATATGTAAAATCTGTGAAAAATTTGAAGAATTTTGATATTAATATGGTTAAAGTTGACTTCGGTCAATATTTTTGGTAAACGGACCCGGATCCGTGATTTGACGGTCCCGGAGGGTCCGTAGAAAAATATGGGACTCGGGCATGTGCCCGGAGTCGAAATCCGAGGTTTAGGACTCGAGTAAAAGAATTTTTCTGTTAAATTATTTTTCTAAAATTATTAAAGAAAATGGAAATGAAAATTGATTAAAAGACTATGGTATCGGGCTCGTATTTTGGTTCCGGCACTCGGTACAAGTCTTATATATTGTTTAAGCGCTTTCTGTAAAGTTTGGTCAAAATCGGACGTCGTTTGACGTGTTTCGGACTATGAGTTCCAAGTTTGAAATTTATGAAGTTTAGAAGAAAAATCATGAGTTTTGAGGCTTAATTCAATTATTTTGATGTTGTTTTGGAAATTTTATCGCTCGAGTAAGTTCGTAGGATGCTATTAGGTTAGTGTGTGTGATTGGTTAGGAGCCCCGAGGGCTCGGGAGTGTTTCCGGAGGTGTTCGAGGTAGTTTTGCACTTTGAATGGTAGCAGATTTTTCTGCAATTTTCGCCCAGGGAATTTCTTCTTCGCTTTCGTGGCCTTAGGCATCACGTTCGCGTACCTTCCCTGATTTCCTTCTCCGCGTTCGCGATTGAGTCCACACGTTCGCGAAGCTTCAGGTCGCCCTTTCATCGCGTTCGCGTGATGCCAAACGCGTTCGCGTAGACCAATTTTTGGGCACCCAATATTTTTCTCTTTGCGTTCGCATCCCTTGTCCGCGAACGCGATGATTGTCAACTTCTGGTGTCAAATTTTGGTATTTTTGGAAGAATGCTAGAAAACTCATTTCTAGGCTATGGGATTATGTTGTTGAGCCCTAATTGATATCCTTGAATTAATTATGCCTAGATACCGTTGTTTCGGAGTCGGATTGTAGAGGAAAAGCGGTATTGGAGGGTTGATTGCTATTCTTTGGACCGAGGTAAGTGTTTGATCTAACTTTTGCTTGAGGGAATAGGATTAGAGTATTAATGATTGCTATTTGCTAAATGATCGAGTATGGTGTATAGGTATAGTGATGAGTATCTATACACCGGTGTCTAGCATGACCGTGGGTCTTTGTTGTTAGTTGTTTTTGGTATATTTGGGACTCTTCCAAACTAATTAATGATTTTCTACATAATGTAAGAAGTTTGAGGATTATTTATGAATTGTGAATTCTTTGGAGCGTTGGCTCAATCGATAAAATACTATCGAGTAAGAAATGAAAGAATTGGAAAGAGATGTGATTATCTCCCTTGCCGGGATGTGTAAGTTGTTGTTATTGCTTCCTTGCCAGGATTTAGCTGTTAATTGTGTTTTTTCCTTGTCGGGACATTTCTTGTTATTATTTATTTCCCTCGCCCGCTTGGTTGTGATTGTTGTTTGGGTGAGGAAGAGTGATGATGAACGAAGGGTCATTCCGTGCCATTGTTGATTATATTTGTACGAAGGGACATTCCGTGCCATTGTTGATTATATTTTGCACGAAGGGTCATTCCGTGCCATTGTTAATTATATTATGCACGAAGGGACATTCCGTGCCATTGTTGATTATATTATGCACGAAGGGTCATTCCGTGCCATGAAATGAGAGTTATGTGAGGAAAGCACGAAGGGTGATGTCGTGCATTTTGTTTGATTGCTTTGGGTGCGGATGAGAGTAAAAGCACGAAGGTTGATGTCGTGCAACTGTTGGATTTCTTGTCTCTGTTAATTATTGTTGTGCCATGTTTCTTATTTAAGTTGATGACTTTTATATCCGGATTGTACTCCCCCATAGCATATTTTTTCCTTCCCTGTTAACTGTTTAGTTTTCGGTATTTCTTGTCTTCTATTGTATCCGGATTGTACTCCCCCATATATATATATATATTGAACTGCACAGGTTAATTTGGTAGTCATGTCTAGCCTCGTCACTACTTTGTCGGGGTTAGGCTAGGCACTTACCAGCACATGGGGTCGTTTGTGCTGATGCTACACTTCTGTACTTTTTGCACAGATCACGGAACCGGAGCAGCTTTTGGACCACAGCAGTAGCACGTCGAGTGGGAGCTGACTTCAGTCCAGGGACTACGAGGTAGCCTAGCTGGCGTTCGCAGGCCGGAGTCCCTTCTTCTATATCTTCTGTTTGTTTTCATTGTATCGAGACAGACACTGTGTATTTCTTTCTATTCAGACTTGTTTGTAGTATTCATTAGTAGTTCGTGAGATAGCGACTCCAGTCTTGGGTAGTAAAATATCAAACTTCCGCATTTTAGGTTTTCATTTACTTATGCTATAAAAGACTTCCGCTTTCATTTAAAGGTTTATAATTGTTATTACTGCTGTGTTATTTTTCAAAAGGTATAAGTGTTGGCTTCCCTGGCTTCACCAGTAGGCGTCATCGCGACTCCCGATGGTGGAAAATCTGGGTCGTGACACAAACTTGACTTTCAGTATTCAATTAATGATCCATAAAAAAGAATGCACTTTTGATATTAACTTTCATATTTAATTGCTTTAGGAATTCTACCAATAGTTAGTTTCAAACTTTCAATGCCAGTGTCATTTTATTTTTCCCAAACAATCAGCTTATAAGTAAAGAATTGGAAAATAAAATATTTGATGAAGTAGACAGGAAAAGTAGAAACTCAAATGGAAAAAAAGCTCTAGCTTTTATCAACATTTCGTCTTCTTGTTCCTCTAACCACTCTGCTCTTCACAGGCACACATGTTTCAACTCACTTACTTTATTCATGAGAAGCAATGACCCCTTGCTTTGCATCCCTTCCTTGCTTTAAGCGAAGAAAGGGTTGCTTTTTATAAAACTAATCAGGAGTATTGGCAATGATAATGTAATTGTTTTGGAAATTCATCCTGCCCTTGTAAGAATGTTGTTGCTTCGAGTTGCCAGCCAGGTTGATTGGATTATATAATGTAGCGGAAGCAATTTAGCGTCAAATTCACGTGTAAAATAAATAACTAGCACATATAGAGTTTACACGAGTTACCTTTTGAAGCGTGACTAAGTACGTGTATCACGTTAGCCTCCAGTTCCAAAGCAACTTACTCAGAACGCCACCACCAGCACGATCACGATCTTCAAACGTTCCATAGTCTTCTACTGTATTATTCAAATAATATACGAAAAGAATAAAATTTTGTTTGGGCGAAATTTCAAGGCAAAAACATCAAAAATTCGGCCAATCCTATGGCGGAAAAACGCATGTATATGCACACACATTTTTTGGGGTCAGAATTTTTTCTAAAACCTGTTGAGTTTTCTTTTCCACTAAAAAAAGATTTCCTTTGTTTCCAATTATTTAGTCATAGTAAGAACCACAAAATTTAATTAACAAGGCTTCTTATTATGGAATTAATTTCAAAAAATACAAATGAACTTCTACCATAATAAATTATGAATTATTTCTTTAGACTTTGGCTTAACTTATTTCATGGGTCGGCTACAAAATTTACCTACACATAAAAATTTATATGCTCTCATAAAGGTGTATCATCAATCTCAAAATCGAGATATGGATTCTATCAACTAATTATTATTTCAACATTGTATATTATTATTATCTAATGTACCAGGCTTGCTAACCATAAAAAAATTCTCCTCTTTTTCGAAAGGCCCTCGGCTCAAAAAGAATAAAAAGACAAAAAGAGACAATATTATTATCACCACAAAAATCAGAGTCCAGAACCGAAATGTGATTATTTTGGACTCAAAACACTTTTTTAAGTATAAAAAAAAGTTACATTTCTATATAAAACGCGGTTTAATACCGCATTTTATATAGAACGCTACAGATCGCGATTTAGATTGCAGCTGATAAGACAAGTATATAAAATGCGTTGCATTACCGCGTTTTATATGAAGCGCGGTAATGAACCCCGTTTTATATACATAAATAATACATCCTTTCCCTTTCCCCCACATTTTTGCTCAGATCCCCTTCCCCCTTTCTCCACTAAAAAAAACAGCGGTCCCCCCTCCATTAACGTCCAAAAAAGCTCGTGTGGACCCCACCCATCCCGTAGAAAGCTGATATTGTTGGTCCCACATCCTAGCCAAGCCTTCTATTATTGCGGGTTGCTTGTTTCGGAGTTAAATTTTTAAATCTTCAACTTTCCGAAAAATATAATTCGAGGTATTCCAATTTAGTTTATGTACAAACTCGTATAAATAATGCAATTAGCTGTTTTGAATGTGTTGTATGTTGTTTTGTATTTTTTTTTTTTTTGCGATTAAATTGGTATGTTATTTTTATCCAGACTAAGATATTAATGTTATAAAAAAATATGTAAAAATTGTGAAATAGTTATTATTTGTTAATAAAATATTAATAAATTACTATTACTATTTTATATGTATTTTTGTGATTACAATGTATTTGTTGTATTTTATCTGGTTTAAATTATTTTTTTGCTCAATTAGTAAATCAGAATGCCTTTTAGGGTAGTAAAATATAATGCCTTTTAACGTAGTATAATGTAGTGCTTTTCAGTGTAGTAAAATGTAGTGCCTTTTAGCGTAGTTTTCCTGTAGTTTAAGTATCTCTTATACTCAAAAATACGTCAAAATAATTGATAAATCAAACACAAACTCTGTCCAATTACAGTCAACATATATTTGGTGCTACTGGGCCGCAAATATCGAGCCTGGAACCCATATATGAATATTTAATAATTAATATTTTATAATTATAAAAATTATTTAATTTACAAACAAACATATAAAATTATAAAACTAACATGTAAAATAATAAAACTAATAAATAGAAGAATTTGGGATAAATTGGTGCTACTAGGCTCTAAATATCTAGACTGAAACCCATTTGTGAATATTTAATTATAAAAATTAATTATTTAATTTATAAACTAACATATAAAATTATAATAAAACTAGCACATACAAGAATTCGGGATAAATCGGTGCTACTAGGCTCCATATATGGAGCCTGAACCCATATGTGAATATTTGTTTATAAAAATTTATAATTTAATTTACAAACTAACATATAAAATTATAAAACTAACACAGAAAAATTAAGGATAAATTGGTGCTACTAGGCTCCAAATATCGAGCCTGAAATCCATATGTGAATATTTAATTATAAAATTTTAATTATTTAATTTACAGACAAACATATAAAATTATAAAACTAACATGTAATTAATGTTGTTTAATTTACAATAGACAACATGGAGGTGCCGCCTATTCATCCGGGTCCTTCCAACGATGAGCTACTCTCGTTACAGGGCGATCATAGATCCGCCCACATATGGGAGGGTGATTTATTGACCCAGACTCTCCGCGCCAGGAGAGTGGACGGCATGTGGTACTTTCTGCACGATAGAGTTCTCTATGCCGGTGTAGTCGCGTGCCTGTGGGACACTAGTTTCTACAGGATGATTGAGATCGGGCGGCTGTAGCTCGATTGCTCTTTGATCACGGCCCTGATAGAGCGGTGGAGCCCGGAGACGCACACATTCCACATTCCCATTAGCGAGGCCACCGTCACACTGCAGGACATGGAGGTTTTATATGGGTTGCCCACTAATGGGCTGGTTGTTTCACTGCCGCCTGGCATGAGAGAGATGACACGTGTGTAGTACATGGACATGCTGCAACGGCTCACTACTTTGCGGCCAAAGGATGAGACTGTACTGCATGTGACCAGATGTTTTCCATTGATAACTATTCGTCTATTGTTGGAGGCATTGCATCCTTAGATCGATGATGATACACCGAATTATCATGTTGATCGGTATACGAGGTTGTTGCTACTTCTGTTGTTTAGAGGGGTCTTGTTCCCGAACACTTCGGGGAACCTAGTCAGCTTGAGATTTCTTCATCATCTTGAGCGGCTAGATGATTTACCCCAGTACAGCTGGGGCTCTGCTGTTCTCGCCTACTTGTACAGATGCATGTGCCGGGCGAGCATGGGAACCCAGTGTGAGGTTGCTGGATTCTTGATGCTACTACATGTGACAATATATTCTAATACTCTATTCATTTTAACATACCTAGTAAAAATATATCTTAAATTTGACATCAAATTTTTATATTAGGTTTGGGCCTAGGAGCGGTTTCTGCAGTTGCAGCCACCTCTACCACTATTAGATCTGGATGTACCACCAGAGTTTTTCCCTCTATCTAGGAGGTGGGTACTCCGACAGGGACATACGCGCGAGACGAGGCTCGGCATAATCTCTCCTTGTGCAGAGATATATTCGATTTGCTGGATGGTGCACAGGTAAATGTATATCTAAGTTTACTTGTCATTGCTTCAAACACAAGTTGCGTATACTGACATTTTCGGTTCTTCCTTAATAATTCATCCGGATGCCATACAGTAACGCGCTGATAGCTGGCTTGCCCGATTATTACTCGGTCGATCGACTTATGTGAGGCTCTTCCGTCTCGTTGTTCTGCCTTGATATTGTGGAGCATCATGCCACTGAGTGGGTACTTTTCCAGTTTGGCAGGCTGTAGCTCGTACCGACACCGTCCACTTGGGAGACCACACGTTACCAGTGGGATGATCGTACCAGGGTAGACGACCAATATTTGGCATGGCTATAGGATCGGATATTTACTTGGGACCAGCAATTAGAGCTGATTCCGCCACCCACTTCTCCGAGTTGGCAGGATATTGAGCATGATTATATGCCCTGGTACCGCGGTGTTACCCGAATTTTTGTCGAAAACCCCAATCATCGAGTTGGCGGTCGGTATGTTCCGTACGCCGGGAGGCACGAGGCACTAGTATGTTATTTGGTATTCTTACCTATAACTGTGATATAGCATTCTATAATTTATATTTTACATGTTGTGCAGGCTATTGGTCTATATTTAGTCCACCAGTTAGGACTGTAGATGCAGCAGTATGCCAGCGATCCTGCGGTCACTTTGCAGGAGTATGGTCGGCAGGTTACAGAGCTGGCTGCCCGGACACTGCATTGAGCCAGAGAGGACGAGCGCTTAGATCACGTCCCTACTTATATGTCACCAAATCACTACCATCGGGGTAGGCCTGTCCCACATGCGAGGGGACGAGCACGAGGTAGGGTTGTCCCACGAGGCAACCCCGGGGCCGGCGATGAGGTGGTCCCCTGATAGGGGATATTGAGGCACCTGTTGAGGCACCTGATAAGGATGTTGAAGCTGATATGCCGGGTTACCTCCCTCAGCCAGACGTGCATCCTAACAGCATGCCATCGTATAGCCTTCAGGTGGCATTGACTCCAGCAGCATCGCAGGTGACCCTGTCAGATCCATTATTGATTACGGGCAAGAGCATTACCGGAGATTGGGAGTAGTTCTTTTCAGGCCCATCGACCATTGCTGAGGATCGGCCGACCCGAGATGTGGATAGTGGGTGCCGGCTGAGTTTTGGCTCATCGTCGACGGGTTTTGTGGATCTTTCATAGGCGCATGTATGTTTGTATTACTATTAAATTTTAATTTGTTTTTATCTCATTGATTCGCCATAAATAACTTTATAATTTTCTTATTAAGGCTTTATCCCAGCCCGTCATGGAGGCCACATTGTGAGATGCTGAGCAGGATCCCACGGATGCTTATATTCAGGAGCCCGACGAGACCATGGAAAGAATTTTTTTTGACTTAAAATGTATATTACTAATATATATTTTCATATACTGAGCTGACTTATTGTTTTGTAGGTTGCTGATGGACTGACGGCCCCTTCTACCGATCCATCCAGAACTACTGACGATCGTGCTGCAGCGCATCCTCATATAAAGAGGTGACGTGATTAGGATGATCCTGATAGCGTACCCGGGCAGGAAGGGATGCGCCTCACGCCTGCGGCTGCATTGAAGCACACAGGATATGGGACACATTGATTTTCTTTTTTTTTGTATTTTATGTACATTATGTAAATAATAACAATTTTTTATGCTTAAATAATATGCGCATTATGTTTTTATTACCCCGTTTCTTCTTTATTTTAACACTACAACACAAACACAAACATAGAAACTTAATATAACTTAAATTCAGTACAACTAATAAAAATAAATGACACAGGAAACATAAAGATATACTACTACACTCAACACATACATGTTATTATTTAGTCACCACCGCCTAGTATTCTCTGCTCCAACCACTTAAATTTTTCTTCCAGCTTATTTTTTTCCACCTCTTTGAGTTTCTCCTTCAACTCCGCAACTTCTCGTTTGTATTATCGTTCATATTCTCACTATTTTTGGTCAAATTTTGAAGATACTGCAAAGAATCTTTGTAGTATTCCTGCTGACAGGGTTCATCAATTCATACCTCAAAATTAAAAATAGATTCGTCGGAAACCCTATAAAACTTGTTCACACACATCCAGTAGCGGCATCCAACTTTACCATCATCCAAATAGTCTTTCATCATGCATTTTTTTCCGCACTAGTACCTTGGTACATAAAGGCGTTCAGACATTTGTTAAAGCGTAAAAAAAATACCTTGCTTTTATGGATAGTTTTGCTATTGGTTATTGTTAAGCGCAGAAAATAACTAGAATGCGCTCTTTATAGGCAAGGCAAGACACAAAATGTAGTATTTAACCGCGATATATATATATATTCACTCAAAACGTATTATTTAACTTCGCTACGCTCGGCGTGTCAAAGATTCTTTCTAATACAAAACAACTTTTTTTCAATTGGGAAGCTTTTCAGAACGACAAGACAACATACAAAACGTAGTATTTAACTGCACTATATATATTCACACAAAACGTAGTATTTAACCGCGCTATATATTGTGTGTTAAATATTTTTTTGAAACGAAACAGCTTTTTCACAGTCGGGCAGCTTTTCAAATTGATAAGAAAACACACAAAACATAGTATTTAACCACGCTATATATATTCACGCAAAACGTAGTATTTAACCGCGCTATCCTTGGCGTGTTAAAGATTCTTTCTGATACAAAATAACTTTTTCGCAGTTAGACAGCTTTTCAAAATGACAAGACAACACAAAAAATATAGTATTCAACCGCGTTGTATATATCCACACAAAATATAGTATTTAACCGTGTTATATATGGCGAGTTAAATATTTTTCTAAAACGAAATAGCTTTTTCGCAGTCGGGCAGCTTTTCAGATTGACAAGACAACACACCAAAATGTAGTATTTAACCGTGCTATATATATTCACTTATTTATCAAACATCTTCCTCCTTTGACAGTATAGTTTTCTAATAATTTTAGAGTGAAACTCGAAAGTGAACAATAAAATTTTCTATTTTTTTAATCTAATACTATTTTTGATTACATGAACGGGAGGGAAAAGTTTATTAATTTACTCAACTGAAAAAACTTAAATATCAATAAGGTGTAACATGGCTACGGAAATATAATTTTGTTTGATACATCTTGCAACATAAACAGGTACAGACACTTATTACAAAAAAATTACGAAAACAAAACACTAGGCTTATCCTTGATTATTGAGTACATTAGATGAACTTGAACTAGGAGCTGGATTACCACCGCCACCCAAACTAGCTGAAGGACATTTATAACGGCTGTGTCCTGTTTGCGAGCATATGCCATATTTACGCGCATAAATAGTATCACCAACATCCATTTGGTTCCGTATACGTGTTCTCTTTTGCATTTGTAGCTTGCGCAAATATTCCTTGTTACACAACATTTTAAATGGCTGTCGAAACCAATAATGCTTACACCCAATGGCTGCAACTGCCCACTATATGTTTATGTATGCAGCAATAGTGTATTTCCTATCAACATAGTTAGTTGCCCCTAAACTTGTTTGTTGAAAATACTTCATGGCATGTGAGCACGACATGTGGTAGATGGTCCATTTCCCACATGAACACAACTTGTTGGCTTCATTTACGGTGTGTAGATTATTCTCTGGTGTTGACGGATAGCAATGCCAACTTTAAAAACACCCCGGTCGTGATCATACTGTAAATATGAATGCCAATATGCTCGCCTCCTTTATTTCTCAAATATTCGCATTGGTATTGGCATAAATTCAACATCCCTGTTCATCAATTACGATGCACCTCTATGCCTTTCAATAAACCTCTCCACCATCTGTTTGAATGTCATCCGGACCATGGCAGTGATAAGAAATCCACGTGCAGACTTCAATAACCCATTGAATGACTCTGACATATTTGTAGTCAGGGCTCCCCTTTGTCTGCCGCCATCAGCATGCAATGTCCACTTGTGAAGCTCATGTCGCATCAACCAATTATAGGCTCTTTCGTCTAATTGCAGGATCGATTACATGCTCCTCCTGAATTTGCACTGGTGGTGATCAGTTGCAGCCATCCACATTAAATCATGCAAGTCCTTGTTGGGATATTTCTTCTGGAAATTGGCCTTTAGGTTCCTCACATAGTAATGGTGGTCTGCATAGGGTACTTGCCATTCAGGCAAATGCGGTACAGAACTTAAAATACCACCGTGCCGATAAGATATTAGACAAATACATGAATGTTGTTTGACAACGTGCTGCTTCAAGTGGTTCAAAAATAGCGTCCATGTCTCTTTGCTTTCTTTGGCACAAATGGCAAAAGCTAGTGGAAATATTTGTCCATTGGCATCTACTACAACGGCGATCAACAGCTTAATATCATACTTTCCATAGACATGAGTACCATCTATGGAAATTACCAGATGGCAATGCACAAAACCATCAATTGCTGGTTTAAATGCCCAAAACACGTATCTGAATATATATTCTGGTATTATTAAACTCCGTTCATGCTTCCATTCAACAACAATCCCGAGGTTAAAGTGTTTCAGTGTGGCCATGTACCTGGGTAGAGATGAAAATGACTTATCCCAGTCACCATAAATCATTTCAAATGCATGTTTGCGCCCGAGATATGCCTTTCTTTTGGTAATAGTACACCCATATTCTTGGTGGACGGATGTAATACACTCTTTCATCTTGTACCTAATGGACACTTCCAAGTGTTGAATCAAGACAAGAGAAATCAAGTCAACATCCAAGTTGAACTGATTCTCATTGAATGTGTCCATTTCACAAACGTGGGTGCTAATATATTTACCCACTTTCCACAACTCTGTTTCTTTCTTGCTCACATGCAGCATCCAGTTACAACCCATAAAGTATCTACGGCATACGACTTTGTATACCTCCGGAGTTGACTCCCATACTATCATCTCACGACACTCTCTTGCGCTGTAAATTTTACCAGCCTTGGATAGGCGAGCTTTATCGGAAAAATACATGCCCTTTTGCCAGCACCGTTAGTTTAGACTCATCCCACATTGCTGACTGAATTTCGTCAAGATCCCTTATGAGGGCATCGACATCCGTCATACTTGGCAAATTATCAAGGTAGGGAATATGCCTTGAATGAAACGGCACGTGAGACTCGTACACTCTTGGTCTAACAGTAGGTGGAAGAGCATGCTCCCTCGTCAGCTCAGGTTCGACATTCGCTTCCTGCTCATCATCACCCTCGTCAGGGAAGGGTGTGTCATCTCCAGACTCATCGGCATTGTTTTCATAATTACTATTATCTTCCTGACTATGCGTATCCGCCAAATCACGAATAAATACATTGTCTATGGGTAACTAAGTGAGGTCAGGACTATCAAGTTGCTCGTTTTTACTGCACAAACAACAAAATGATAAGCTACTCAAATTGATAAATACTTTACATATAGCTATATCACTTTACTTACAAGTCGTATTGTGTTAATTCCATGATGGACATTTTCCTGTTGGTGATGACTCTCGGATGGTCATAACTTGTAAAATTCATATCCGGATGGTACCCTCTGTGGAATATATGAGTGTTAATACAAATTCAATTCAGCAAAAAATAAACATCGTAACATAAAGGAAAATTGAAGTTTACCAATCTTCTTGTGGATTATGTAAAGTAGGAGAGAAATTATTTCCTCGCTCCTCGTTCGACCGCGAAGATAAGTTTAGATTCGGCAAAACTCTTTCAACCGGAACCTGTTGGGCTAAAACTGCTCCAGAATAACCACCCGATGATTTCATCCCTGCTTTGCGCAACCTCATTATTGCAAACGTCTTAAGACTTGACGTACATTTCCAATAATTTTATCATAATAAATTCCCTGTATTCATCCAGAGTCCCCAAAAAATCTTTAGAGTTTCATCGTCTTCGATGTGAAACTCAGCATAACAGGCAACCCCTTGCGGAGTCACAAAATATGAATATCTTTCGGTTATTTTAAGATTCACCGAATGTTTGCTCAATCTCATTTTATTGCATAACAACGATATCGGTCTATCATACTCTATTATAAGTGGCTACTTAACATGACTCTGTGGAGATAAACTATAGCTCACTGAGTTATTCGCCACCACAACCTCACCCCCCAATATAATAAAACCCTTACTTTTCGCTCTTCAGACATTATTAAAAAATCTTGAGAATTTAACAACAAAAAATATTTATCACGAAGTTGGAGTATTTTTGAATGATAATTCTCAAAACCTTTAACGCCTTTATATAAGGCAATGCCCAATCTGAGAGGTCAAATTTTTGGAAGTAAAATGCGGTTTGAAATGGCGTTTTACATATTTGAATTATTGTTATGTAAGTTAATCACATAAGAGTTATTGGTGGGCCCACTAAACGTGTAAAATGTGGTATAATACCATGTTTTATATAATACGCGGTATTGAACCGCGCTTTATATAACAGTCTTATCAGCTACTATATAAATTGTGATATGTTTCAGCGTTCTATATAAAACACGGTTGTGTATCGCATTTTATATAGAAATGTAACTGTTTTTTACACTTAAAAAAGTGTTTTGAGTCCAAAAGAACCACATTTAGGTTCCGGACTAGGAAAATTAGGGACAACATGAAATTCAGAAGAAAGATGCAAAGCAAAAGTGATAGCTAGTAAATAGGTCCTGCACTGAAAAGTGAAATAATAAGACACAACATTGCTACTAGCTATCTTAGACAAAAACCCTACCAGACTAGTCTCATAAAGGTACGAAGTAAGGTAAGACTCGACTAGCTCCTAACCTACAACCCTAATACTCAACCTCCATATCTTTCTATCAAGTGTTATGTCCTCGGAAATCTGAAGCCTCGCCATATATTGCCTGATCACCTCTCCCCAATACTTCTTAGGCCGCCTTCTACCTCGTCTTGTGCCCTCCACAACCAGCCTTTCACACCTCCTTACTGGAGCATTTGGGCTTCTCCTCTAGACATGCCCGAACCATCTTAGCCTCGCTTCCCGCATCTTGTCATCAATGGGAGCCACGTGCACCTTCTTCCGAATATCATCATTACTCATCTTATCCATTATAGTGTGTCCGCACATCCACCTCAACATCCTCATTTCTACTGCTTTCATGTTCTGGATATGTGAGTTCTTAACAGGCCAACACTCAACCCCATACATAATGGCATGTCTAACCACCGCTTTATAGAACTTACATTTGAGTATCGGTGGCACTTTCTTGTCACACAGGACTTCATATGCTAACCTCCATTTCATCTATCCTACCCGAATACAGTGTGTAAAATCATTGTCGATCTCCCCTCCCCCTGGATAATCGACCCAAGGTAATTGAAGCTGCCTCTACTTGGGATGACCTGTGATTCAAGCCTCACATCTACGCCCACTTCCCCCAGCTCAGTGCTGAACTAACACTCCAGGTATTCCGTCTTCATCCTGCTCAGTTTGAAACCCTTAGACTTAAGAGCCTGTCTCTAAACCTCCAGCCTCTCGTTAACGCCTGCTCATGACTCATCAATCAGAACTATGTCATCAGCGAGTAGCATGCACCATGTCACCTCCCCTTGAATATGGTGTGCTAACGCGTCCATCACCAGCGCGAATAAGAACGGACTGAGCGCAGAACCTTGGTGTAACCCCATAACAACTGGAAAATGCTCAAAGTCGCCTTATATTATCCTAACCCGAGTCTTAGCCCTATCATACATGTCCTTAGTCACCATAATGTAGGGAACCGACACACCTTTAGCCTCCAAGCATCTCCAGAGAACTTCTCTAGGAACCTTGTCATACACTTTCTCTAGGTCAATAAACACCATGTGCAGATCCTTCTTCCTCTCTCTGTACAGTTCCACCAACTTCCGAACAAGATGTATAGCTTCGGTAGTAGAACGACCTGGCATAAATCCGAACTGGTTGTCGGATACAGACATTTTTATCCTCACCCTCGCTTCAACCATCCTCTCCCACACTTTCATGGTATGACTCAGCAATTTGATACCCCTATAATTGTTACAACTTTGGATATCATCTTTGTTCTTATACAATAGAACCAGCGTACTCCACCACCACTCATCTGGCATCCTCTTCGCCTTAAAAATAACATTAAGCAAACCAGTCAACCACTCCAAACCTGCTCTCCCCACACACTTCCATAATTCCACTGGAATCTCATCTGGCCCAGTCGCCCTACCCCTACTCATCTTACGCATAACTCTAATGAGCTTCTCAATCGTGATACGCCTGCAGTGCCCAAAGTCACGGTGACTCTCGAAATTCTCCAATTCGCCTAGCACAATATCCCGATCCCCTTCTTTATTAAGAATTTTATTAAAGTAAGTCTACCATCTCCTCTTCATCTAGGCATCTTCCATTAAAACTCTACCATCTTCGTCCTTGATGCATCTCACTTGGTCCAAATCCAGAGCCTTCATTTCTCTCAACTTGGCCAGCCGGAATAACTTATTCTCCCCGCCTTTTTCCCCCAGTTCCTTGTACATATGATTATAAGCCACAATCTTAGCCTCTGTGACCGCTAACTTAGCTTTCTTCCTAGCAACCTTATACCTTTTCATGCACGCTCGCCTCTCTTCCTTACCTATGCTCCCCACTAATTTTAGGTACGCAACCTCCTTCGCTTCCAGTTTACCTTGGACCACTTCATTCCACCACCAATCTCTTTTGTGCCCACCAGAGACACCCATCGAGACCCCTAACACCTTTATCATATCCTCCCTTGTACAGTTTGCTGTCCATGACCACATAGTGCTTGAGTCACCACTGCTCTTCCAAGCTCCCATAGCCGACAACCGCTCCTCCAACTCTTGGGCTTTAACCTTAGTTAAGGCTCTCTACCTGATTCTCGGTCTTCCTAGAGTAGGCTTTTTCCTCCTCTTTAACATAACACCAACGTCTATCACCAAGATCCTATGTTGCATCACGAGTATCTCACCTGGAATCACCTTACAATCCTTGCACAACCCTCTGTCACACCTCCTAAGAAGGAGATAGTCAATCTGAGTCTTCGCCACCGTATTTTGAAAAGTAACCAAATGCTTCTCCCTCTTCAGAAAGCTAGAGTTTGCAATTGCCAACCCAAAAGCCTTAGCGAAGTCCAATAGTGAGGTACCTCCTACATTACTCTCCCCAAAATTTAAGCCTCCATGCACCTCACCATAACCACCTACGGTCGACCCAATATGACCATTGAAATCCCCTCCTATGAATAGCTTCTCAGCAGGCAGAACCTGATGCGCCATCTCATTTAACCCCTCCTAGAAGTGTTGTTTAACCTCCTCATCTAGGCCGGCATGCGGCTCATAGGCACTAACGACGTTTAGGGTGCACCATCCAACCACCAACTTAATAATCATCAATCTATCATTCACTCATCTAACCTCAACCATAGACTCTCTAATATCCTTATCCACCAAGATACCCACTCCATTATTACCTTTCTAGAGTCATGAGTACCAAAGTTTATACCCGTCCGCGTCCTTCGCCCTCGACCCTACCCACCTTGTCTCCTAGATACACGCTATATTGACCCTCCTCTTCTGGAGGATCTTCGCCAACTCTATAGACTTACTCGTCAATGAACCTACATTCCATGATCCAATTCTCAACCTATAGAAACCCTTGTTCCCTTAACCTCTATAACATAATTCTCTATTCCATTCAATGCACTTATACTCTTTATATATATATATATATATATATATATATATATATATATATATATATTGCATTCCACAAATGGGGTCTGGGAAGGGTGATGAGCACGCAGACCTTACCCCTACCCCGAGGGAGTAGAGAGTCTATTTCGAAAGACCCTCGACTCAAGAAGATGAAAATAAATAATTACATTAGTATCATCAACAGAAAATATATAAATAATAATAACGACATAAGAACCCAAAAATAGATGGAAAGCAATAATAAGAACAAGTAAATAAGGCCCTAATATGAAAAATGGAATAATAGAGTGAACACAATATTAACCACTAGCAATCTAAGACGAAACCCTATTAAGCTAGACTCACACTCTGTACGAAATAGAAATTGCTCAACTACCTCCTAACCTACAATCCTAATGCTCGACCTCCACATTTTCCTATCCAGGGCCATATCCTCAAAAATCTGAAGCTACGCCATGTCCTACCTAATCACCTATCCCCAATACTTCTTAAGCTACCTTCTACCTCTTCTCGTACCCACCAAAGTCAACCACTCACACTTCCTTACTGGGGCATCTGGGCTTCTCCTTCGCACGTGCCAAACCATCCGAGCCTCACTTCCCGCATCTTGTCATCCATAGGAACCACGTCCACCTTCTCCCGAATAACTTCATTCTTAATCTTATCCATTCTAGTGTGATCACACATCTACCTCAAAATTCTCATTTATGCTACTTTCATATTCTAGACATGTGAGTTTTTGACTGGTCAACACTCTGCCCCATATAACATGGCTGGTCTAACTACCGCTTTGTAAAACTTAACTTTGAGCAGCAATGGCATTTTTTTCTCACATAAGACTCCAGAAGCTAACCTCCATTTCATCCACCCCCCTCTATATAATGTGAGACATCCTCGTCGATCTCCCTACCCCCTTAGATAACCGACCCTACGTACTTGAAACTATCTCTCTTGGGGATGACCTGTGATTTAAGCCTCACATCCATGCATGCCTCCCTTGACTTGGCGCTGAACTTACACTCCAAATATTCTATTTTAGTCCTAATTAGCTTGAAGCCCTTAGACTCAAGGGACTATCTACAAACCTCTAGCCTCTCGTTAACGCCGTCTCGCGTCTCATCAATCAGAACTATATTGTCATCAAATAACATACACCATGGAACCTCCCCTGAATATGGTGCGTCAATACGTCCATCACCCGGGAAAATAAGAACAGGCTGAGCACATATCCTTGGTGCAGCCTCACAACAACCGAAAAATTCTTAGAGTCGCCTCATTGTGAGCACGTGATTTTTGCCCTAAGCAAATTGTTCCAAAATATAGGCAAAAATGATTTTTGAATTTGTGTGGCGATTTGTTGATAATTGTTTGTTTAATAATAATTCATGAAATAAGTAGAAATACTAGGACTTTTTCTAATTTTTGAAAGGAAAACAAAACAAAGAAAATCAAATATCATCTATTTGTATTAATTAGAAAATACCAAAAAATAGAAATTAATTACTCTTTAATTTTAGAAAAAAACTCAGAAAATTAAAAGAAAATACAAGGAAGGTACAAAGAAAATAAATAAAAGATAAATTAAATAAAAATATAGAAAAAAAAATACAAAATACGAAAATACAAAATTCAAGATACAAATACAATATACAAGACTTGGGCTAAATACAATAATTAGCCCAAGAGATATAATACACTGATCAGGCCCAAAATATAACCAGCCCGGTCCGTCTGACCATAAACGAAACGACACCGTCCAGGGCAATTGAATCTGGACCGTTGGAAATTTGATCAAACGTTCCAAGAGTGACGGTTGCCTAAAAAATAAAACGACGTCGTTCATCTAAACAATCAGGGCCATTCATTTGGTTCATCTAACGGATGAAATTGAAGGCTTCATTTAACCACACGACGTCGTATGATGTGAAGTGAATCCTGGCCATTCGTTTGATCTAATCCAACGGTTGGTGCATACATATGCA
>MU692260.1:12677-35799 GCA_026770625.1 Nicotiana glauca
CTCAAAATACTTCACTACGTTGAAACTAGTTCATAAATTTTGTTAGTTAATAGATTGTCTAAAGGATCAGTTCTGCCAAACTTTAGAAACGTTTGTTAGTTATTAATCCCTCACAATGGTGCTTTCCCGGGCGTTGTGTTATGGATTTGATGATGACTTGGGGTATTATAGCCACCTGGGCCTATTTTGTTTACGCCGGGCCCAGATAGTTCCTTTTCAAGGGGGCTGTCATCGAGGCTGGCCTGCTGCACTTGCCCATAAGCAGACTCGATACAATATAAGTTTGGGCCTGAAAATTGTGATATTAATTAATTAGGATTTCTCTTCTATTATTAGAGACAAATTAACTAGATAATTGTAATTGCTATTAGGTTGGCTTTAAAATAAAATGAGATGAGCCTTCGCCGAATAAAACTATAAATTGCAGCTCAATAAGTGCTATATAAAAATACTTAGAATTCGGGCGGACCGTTTAGCGAATTTCACGGTCTTCCGCAAAGATAATAAATGCGTAGTTGCTTTAGGCGTTTTTTTTAATAATATTACCTTCCTAAATACGGGTGCACATTTATGTGACCCAAATCTAAATCTCAACTAGGTACCCTTGAGCGGACAACTCAAGAGGGAAAGGCACGGAACTGTCGACTGCACCGCTGATCGACTGGTTTTACCGCAAATATGCCTTTGCCAAATTTAAGGGGTGATAGTATTAGAAGCGCGCAACCACTCATTATAAGCGTTGCTATAGTATTTGTTTGGCACGAGTGGAATACGATGCTGAAAAAATGCAATTTTCAAGAATGAAACATGTTGACATGTATTTTCATGTTCATACGATAAAGTCTACAATGATTGCTCAAAAATTACAACAGCATTGATGGAAAAGCGGTAAATGAAAGTAATTAAAGAAAAAGAAACAAAAGAAACAAGTCAGTTTCAAATAAAGGCATTAAACAAAAGTTATAAAGAAAGCAATAAAGTCACATATATCATGCAATGGTAAAAGCCTAAAGACATCCCCAACAGAGTCGCCATGCTGTCGACGCCCCTTTTTTTTTTCCTAAAGCGGAATCGGGTTCACGACATTCGGGAAGACAACTCTTACCCCATTTGGGAATTGGGTTTTTGGAGTTTGGAGAGTCGCCACCTAATGATTATAGTGCATTAGGACACTTTTAGAAGAATTAAAGATGCAGACCAGAGTTTTGGATAAGGGCTTGAAATTATCTCGAGGGGAAGGTGTTAGGCACCTCTTAAGATCAACTAGTGTGGTTCCCGGTCATGCTACAATTGTGACTTTGAATGCAAATGCGAATAGACTAACAAGTATTGCAAATACAAATTAAGAAGCATAAAAGGGTTAAAAGGAGTGCTAAAATTCAGGAAGGGAGTAGTTTGGTTATAAAGAAATGTGCAAGTAGAGAGAAGAAGTCAAGCAATTAGTGCAAGCAAACCAAAAATCGTGTGAGAAAACAGAAGTTGAAAGTGCTGCAGCTTTTAAAGTTCTGAAAAAAAATAATAAAAGGAGAGGGGAATCCTAAGTTTATACATTACATGGATCATTCGCAAAACACTGGTACCCAACTGTACACATAGTGTTATCGTGTAATCATCATCTCCATATCCACCCTTCCCACCCCGTTAAGGTATTAAAGCGCGGAACTGTATCGTTTACTTATCGCATGCTAATACCCGTCCCAATCCTATCAGTCTCGGGGTATTAGGACTTCTAATCCTAAAAGGAAAGAAAAGGATGGAGGCCTTTGTGGAGTTTAAAGGATAAAATTCTAGCTCGACATTCAAAACAAGTATCAAATAAAGGGAAGAATAAACAAGCAAATAAGGCTCAAACAAACCCCAGAAATCAAATAAGCATATAGTTTAGCATGCCTTGACAAATATTGATTTGGTCTTAAATTAAAGTTAAGCAGTGAGGGGCTGGTTCAATACATATATTTGGACAGAAAGTCTGCATTAGGCAACTCGGATACAGTTGTCAGAGACTGATCAATGATTAGTTAACCAACCTTTTATCTATGTGTTGAATAAAAAGAAACTAGGCAGAGGATCTACTGATTTCAGGAAAAAGGTGCGAAAGAGTTACGAGTTTGACAGAAAGAAATGAATTTCAGACAAGATGCAAATTGATTTTAGAAAAGAGTTACCAGTTGTTTCAGAAAAGATGCAGACTGATTAAAAGGTTTACGAGTTTCAAGAAAGTGCAGATTGATTATGGAAAAAGGTTTACCAATTTTAGCAGGTTTCAGAAAAGAGGTAGAAAATTACCAGTTTTAGTAAAATAGATACGAGTTCCAGCAATTGATACTGTTTTAAAACGAATGAGGCTGTTAAAAATCGAGATTTCCTATAGGCATGCTTTCTATACGTTTACTGATTTTAATACCTTTTCAGACATTAACAGAAGTCTTATGCACATGATGTCTATATGAAACCTTATTATTAAACCCACAAACGGTTTGCCTAATGACATTTGTATATGCAGAAATGCAAGAGCCTATAGACATGATCTTTATATGTGTATTTGCGGAAGAATCAGAAATTAACCCTTATAGGCATGGTATCTACCCTTTGTGCATAAAATAAACCCCATCCTATTTTTCTACGAAATCCCCATGAGTTTATTACAAATTATTGCAGCCCAATAAATCAAACTGGAAATTAAAAGTACATCAAAAGCTAACAGCTAGATTCGAGCAGCCTAATTCAACCTTAATGTTTAATAATATGCGATTGCCACTTACAGGATCCAGATTTCCAAAGCCTTCTCTTTATCCAGGGTGTTTCAAAGTTTCAAGGAATCTCAGGGATTCCCGGCATTGCTTACACCCAAGATACCATTAGAATAGAAACAGTACAGTGTGGAAGAGCCAGCTCTCAGGCATCCAAGTTCACAGGGAGCTCAGGGGGTCCCAAAGCATGGCTTGCAAGAGAGGGGCAGAACTTAATAGCTAGGAGTAAGTGCAAAGTGAAAGGGGAATTGGGGAGCCATGACAGGTGGTGGACATACCTAGCCACAAAGTAGGCTGGCACACCCCTGATCACCTGCTTGGTCAAACACATCAAGAGCAGACCTTTGAAGGTTAGACCAGGGTCTGGACAATGATTAGGACACTGCCAGACTCAAGTCTAAAGCTCAAAAACACATAAAGGAGGGAAAGGGAAGGGGAACTGATTGAGTTTGGGATTCAAAGAATCCAATCCAGAATCATGGGCAACAATATTAGAGTGTTGTCATGCCCTGAACTATAACTCTTTTATAAAGGGGTACAAGGGTTTGGGATTCATAAAGTATCAAATTCATGACAAGCAACTGACAGGATACATAATACTGAATTATAAAGGAAAGGGGGAACATATTACAATATGCTAGCAGCAAATGTCAACTAAAGAATTGGACAGAAGTGAATAGAAGTAAAACACATTATGGTGGGAGCATGTAAACTAGCTGAGACATACCAGTAAAGAAGCAAACGAGTGCAGAAGAAAGTAGAGCAAACAAACTTCACAGCAGCACAAGTAAAAGAGAGAGAATTTTTTTTAAGTGAGAGTGACTTGTGAACTCAGATTGTGTTCTGTGTTCGTGTGTGTTCAAAGAGAAGGGAGGAGAGTATTTATAGTTTTGAAAACGTGTAGAGAAATAAGTTAACAAGTACAAGCCTAACACAAATATGGCATGGGTACAAATCAGAATCAAATTAGTATAAGATTCCCCTTCAATCAGGGGATTTTTATTCAAACAGATGCTAACAAGTTTTAAATAAAGAAAGGGAGAATAAACCTTGTAAATAGAATGGATGTTTCCATAAAAGAAGCAGTAAGGTAATATAATGGGCAATTAAGTCTAAGTACAGGGTGTAAAATTATTTTTTAGAAAGATTCAGGGAGGCCAATCAAAGGAAAAGAATCAATTACCCCTTAACAGGCAAGTAAAATCAAAATTTCACAAAGGAAAAGTTTTGAAAATTAATCACAAGTTTGAGAATCAGTCACAGAAGGAACTCAATATATATAAATGCATGCGCAAGTGATAGACACGTGAAGCCAAGTTATGGCAAACTAGCAGCATACAGTAGTAACTTAAAAGGAAAACATTCGAAGCATGATAGTCAAGTTTCAGTGTTTAACAATAGAGAAGAAGATCAGAAGCATGCAAAGAACTCAGAACCAAAATAGTCAAGAGCATTGAAGCACACTGCAATTTCAACAGGCGAGTTGCACAAACAAATTCAAAGAAATTGAATAGTCCCCAAAGAAACTAGGTTTTCGAAAATCAAATGAGTTTAGTGGAGATGAGCAGTCAAACAAGTTTAGAATCTCGGATAAACCCCAAAATTAGGGTTTTCACTCATGCTAAATCAGATGAATAACACATAGAAACTCAAATAAGATCCCAAAATTAGGGGTTTTAACATGCTACTCAGATAAAGATAAGGCGAATCAAACAACCACTAACAAGCAGACCAGGAAACTCAAACAAAATCCCCAAGAAAATTAGGATTTTTAGCATGTGAATTCAGATAGAAGATAATACAAACAAACACATTATAAACCTATCGAGATTCAGAGAAGAGATGTTCGAGATAAAATAACATGAAACCCTAGTTGAGGAAATAAGAGTTCTGAAAGCAAACATTAAAAAATCTTTGAGATAAACACATAGAAGGTTCACACACACACATAGATCCAGAACAGATCTAAAATAAATTGAAGGAATCTCAGATATTAGGGTTTCGTAAGAAACCCAAGAGACGAGATAGGCTTTGGAAACCATCGATCTGAGCAGAGAAGTCGAAGATCGAGCTCGAATCGCCATGGCTGGCCGGAAAAGGTTTGAAGACGACTGGAGAATAGTCATCGAACAAAGGCTTGGTCGGAACCCTTCAAGATCTGGTCATTGGACCTTTATAAGTGAGCACACATAAGCCATGGGAGGCTAGGATAGGCCTCCGATGTGCCTGAGAAGCCATAGACTAGGGCTTAGATGAGAGGCAGCGACTAGGGTTTGAGGTGGTGTTGAGAGAGAGTTGAGAGAGGAGAGGATTCAGAGGCGACGGTTGAGAGAAAATGAATTAGGGTTGGGAGTTTGGTAAATTAAAAAAGGAAAGGGGAAATCGTGGCCGTTGGTCAGATTGATCAACGACCTGGATTAAAAGGGGTTTGGGTCGAATAATTTTAAATGGGTTAAAGGTTGGGTTAAATGGAATTGGGCTGGTCCGAAATTGGGTTTGAAATTGTCAATTAGGGGATCCAATTTTGGCTATAATTGAAATAAAATGAGGCCAGATTTTAGATAGCTAGTTTTTCCCCTTTAATTTATAAAAAATAGTTAAAATGATTTTAAAAACAAATTAAAATCACTAAACTAATTAATAATGTATAAAAATTAATCTAAAAATACTGGAAATAATTTTATAATTGTAAAATACCATTAATCGTAATATAGGCTACAATTGCAATTGTATGCAATTTAGCTTTAAAAATACCAAATAAATTTGTAAAAATATGCAAAAATCACCTTTATTATATTTGGTATAAATATGAGAATAAAAGAAGTTATTCACCAAAATGATAGTTTTGGAAGTAATTACTGAATTCTGTGGTAGTAAAAAACAGATGATAAATAGATTTAAAAATTATTAAAAATTTGAAAAAGTACCAAAGCTCTTGTGTGTGATTATATATGCACATATATGTTATTTTGAAAGTACTTTGGGTATAAAAATACTTAGGAAAAAATTGTGTATCAACAGGGGGTGGGAGGAGAAAGGGACGCTGGAGAAGGGTTTTTTCATTTTAAATTTATTTTTTTTGGTTAATTTGTGTTAAGTTTTAATTACAAATTACACGTGCCGTTCATTCATTGGCTCATTTGGCAAGTGTAAATCACGCATATGGTATGCTGTACCAGGGTGTCTATTTGATTTACTTAACAGACACTTGAAGTGTCTACTTGATAAATAGGTCTGTTGAAGTGTTCAAATGACCGTTGTGGACAAGTTGGAGGGGCCATTTATGTATTTTTCCTTCCTAATATCAAGTTAGCTAGCTCAGTATCAAAAATTAAGGACACTGTAAGCATTTAAATTTTATCGGATTTAAATCCATAAAGTTATTTGAACAATATTTTACATTCAAGATAATGTTGGTCCAAATAAATATTATGGGATAATATAATTGAATGATTTATATAAGTCCAATATATATGGGTTAAATAAATAAGTCTTAATCTATCTGACTAGCCCATTTAAATTAAGCTAAAGTGATAAGCTCGCTTCATTAAGCCCAAAATAACATCTTCCTAGAGGTCCAGTTTGGTGCCACGTGTCAATTGACGTGACGCGCCAAGTCAAACAGAAGATCCAATAGGATCATGCCACGTGTCAAAATGACAAGGCATGCTACTAAAGGCCAATAAAATCGCGCCACGTGTGCAAGTGGCATGTTTTGGCCAATCAAATACGGCCACGTCACACTTCAATTTGATTGGTCGTAAAGAGTTTGTTCTTATCATGACTCCTTCCACAACTATAAATAGGGGTCTTCATAACCTAGAAAAAGACAAGAAGTTATAACAAGAAGCAAGAGATAGCTCGTGGACCAAACGCCGCAAATTTCTCTACAAGTTTCAAGCTTCAAGCGATCAAATTCAAGCTCAAGAACGAAGAACAATTCAAGTATTGTCACGACCCGGATTTCCCACCCTCGGGAGTCGTGATGGCGCCTACTAATAGGATCTAGGCAACCCAACTTAATTTACTTATTTTAGCAATTATCGACCATTTAATATAAACAAAACATAATATGATAAAACAGAAGTCTCAATATATATTTAACTGAAAGAAATGCGGAAGTTTAACAAAATTCTCTACCCAAGAACTGGAGTCACAAACTCACAAACGTCTAGAGGATACTAAATACAAGGTTTGAATGAATCATAAAACTGTTTGCTTCGGTACAAGATGATAACAAACTGAATAAAATAGAAAGGGACTCCGGGCCTGCGGACGTCAGCAAGGCTACCTCGAATGTCCCTGGACTGAAGTCAGCTCCCAAAACTACTACTGCTGTCCAAAAGCTGCTCCGGCTCCGAGATCTGTGCAAAATGATGCACAGAGTGTAGCATCAGCACAACCGACCCCATGTGTTGGTAAGTGCCTGGACTAACCCTGGCGAAGTAGTGACGAGGCTAGACCAGACTACCAGATAAACCCGTGCAAATATATATACTAGTACAATGAAATAATAGCGGAATGTAAACAATTAAAGGTGGGAGGGGGAACATGCTTATGGGGTAGCAGATAAAACAAAATATTAGGAATAACAAAATAAACTACATCTAATTTCTTCTAACACAAAATAAGGGAAAACAAACCACTTTCACTTGTTTCAATTTCCTCTCGTTGCAGGCGTGCAACACGATCCCATTTCCTCATATCACATGGTAGGCGTACCACTCGATCCCATTTTATAATATCACTTGGTAGGCGTACCACTCGATCCCATTTCATAATATCACATGGTAGGCGTACCACTCGATCCCATTTCATAATATCACGTGGTAGGCGTACTACTCGATCCCATTTCATAATATCACGCGGTAGGCGTACCACTCGATCCCATTTCATAATATCACGCTGTAGGCGTACCACTCGATCCCATTTCATAATATCACGCTGTAGGCGTACCACTCGATACCATTTCATAATATCACGTGGTAGGCGTACCACTCGATCCCATTTCATAATATCATGTGGTACGCGTACCACTCGATCCCATTTCATAATATCACGTGGTAGGCGTACCACTCGATCCCATTTCAATATATCATGTGTGGTAGGCGTACCACTCGCTCCCATTTCAATATATCATGTGTGGTAGGCGTACCAATCGCTCTCATTTCATCAATATCTTGTGTGGTAGGCATACCAATCGCTCCCATTTCAATATATCATGTGTGGTAGGCGTACCATTCGCTCCCATTTCATCAAGTCAACAGTTCTTCCAAATATAATTTACTCTAACAAACACAACAATTAATACGAATTCAAAAAGACAACAAGTACACAAGAATTATGATTCACTGAGGAAAACAAATAATGACAACTAGCAATTAATTCACATACATATGTACCAATTATGGCATAAATTCAATAATAACAAGTAATACAGTAAAGGAAACTGTCACGTAAAGAATCACAGAAATAGTAGAATAAAACAATTAATGCACCTGAACTGATAACAATAAGAAACTATAACAAATGACAATAAGTGCACGACATCACCCTTCGTGCTTTTATACTTTTCCTCACCCAAACAACAATTTCAAACAAGGGCAACGGAATAAACAAAATGGTAATAGAAATCCCGGCAAGGGAACACAATTAAACAATTAAACCCCGACAAGGGTACAACAACAACAACAACAACAACCCAGTAAAATCCCACAAGTGGGGTCTGGAAAGGGTAGTGTGTACGCAGACCTTATCCCTACCCGGAAAGGGGTAGAGAGGCTATTTTCGAAAGACCCTCGGCTCAAGATAATCAAAAGACAAAAGAAGAGAGTATTAGATTGGCCATGGAAAGCATAGGGAAAAAGGAACATAGAAAACAGGAAAGAAAAAAAAATTCAAAGCAAAAATGATGGTTTATAAATGGATCCTTCATCGAAAATAGAAAATAGTAAAACACGACATTGCCCCTAGCTATCTTAGATAAAACCCCACCGAACTAAGCTCACAAAGGTACAAAGTAACCCAAGACTCAACTACCTCCTAGCCTACAACCGTAATACGCGACTTCCATAACTTCCTATCAAGTGCCATGTCCTCGGAAATCTGAAGCCTCGCCATATCCTGCCTGATCACCTCTCCCCAATACTTCTTAGGCCGCCCTCTACCTCTTCTCGTTCCTTCCACGACCAGCCGCTCATACCTCCTTACTGGAGCATCTGGGCTTCTCCTCTATACATGCCCGAACCATCTGAGCCTCGCTTCCCGCATCTTGTCATCAATTAAGCAATAAAATTCCCGGCAAGGGAGATACCAACAATTTAACAAAATATCTCGGCAAGGGAATTATTTAATACTTCTTTCTCTTTCTTTCATTTCTTACTTGTAATTCATTTTACCACTTGAGCCAATGCTCCAAAGGGTTCAATCATCTCATATACTTTCACAATTTTAATATAACTTGAGCCAACGCTCCTCAAATATTAAATATAAACAATTTCTTTTACATGCTCTTCACAACATATAGAAGTCATAATCTAAACATGGAAGATATAACAAAAATCCGAATATTCACAATATAAAGACTCATGGTCATGCTAGACACCAACGTATAGATACTCGTCACCATGCCTATACGTCGTACTCGACAAATAGCAAGTAGCAAATGAGACTAAACTCCTATTCCCTCAAGCTAAGGTTAGACCAAACACTTACCACGGATTTCCACGGCCGAATCAATCCACAACGACTGTCTTCCCTCTCGAATTTGGCTCCAACTCAATCAAATCTATACAATAAGGACCTTGTAATATCAATATATGCTAAATAAATCAAACCCAATGCCTAATTATAGATTTCCAAGCTTTTTTCCCAAAATTCCAAAATTGCCCCTGGGCCCGCTTGGTCAAAACATGAGTTTCGGACTAAAATCAAATCCCTCATTCACTCACGAGTCCGAATATGCAATTTGTTTTCAAATTCGACCCCAAAATGAGGTCTAAATCAAAGAAAAATGAAAAACCCTAACTCTACCCTTTTCCCCCAATTTCAACCCTAGATTACATGATTTGATCTTAGGAATTTGATAAATGGTGAAATAAATTGAAGGAAACAAGTTAAACAATACTTACCCAAGAAGCTTTGGTGAAGGGAAGCTCTAAAAATTGCCTATGGGCTGTGGAGAAGATGAACTCGTGTGTGTTTTTGTGAAATTTCCGTCACTGGTTCTATTTTGAGCTTTTAAAATCACTGGGCAAAAATTCCCTTCGCGTTCGCGAAGGGTAAATGGGTAAGGGAACCGCGATCACGGAAAGACGAATGCAAATGCGTAGAAGGAAAGGCTGGGGGTCCAAGACTTTGGTCTATGCGAATGCGAGATGGGGTACGCGAACGCGCTGAAGGAAGAACCAAGGCTTCGCGATCGCGGTGGTGTGCACGCGAACGCGATGAAGGGGGTGAAGCTGGTCCCTCATAGTAAAATAACCTTACGCGTTCGCGAGGGCTAGAATGCGAACGCGAAGGAGGAAAATCTTGAGCATCGCGAACGCAGAACGAAGGTCGCAGAACGCGTAGAAGGAAATCCCTGTGTAAAAATTGCAGAAAATCTACCATCTCCCTAAGTCCAAAACCACCTTAAGCACCTCTGAAAACACTCCCGAGCCCATAGAGCTCCTAACCAAATACACACACTAACTCAACAACATCCTACGAGCTTAACCGTGTGATCAAATCGCCAAGATAACATCAAAGACGAGGAATCAAACCTCACAATCATCACTTTTTCATCAAACTTCATAAACTTTCATTTTTAGATATTTAGGTCCGAAACACGTCAAATGACGTCCAATTTCAATCAAATTTCATAGAAAGCGCTTAAACCACATATTAGACGTGTACCGGGCTCCGGAACCAAAATACGGGTCCGATACCAACACTTTCTAAAATTTTCATATAAATTTCAGAAAAACAATTTCTCTTAAAAATTTATTTCTCGGGCTCGCGACCTCGAATTCGAATCCGAGCATATGCCCGAGTCCCATATTTTTTCTATGGACCCTCCGGGACCGTCAAATTACGGGTCCGAGTCCATTCACCCAAAATGTTGACCAAAGTCAACTTTAATTATATTAATATTAAAATTCATCATTTTCACACAGAATTCATATTTAAGCTTTCCGGCTATGCGCCCGAACTGCGCACGCAAATCGAAGCAACTAAAAGTGAGGTTTTTTTCAAGGCCTCGAAAGCGTAGAAAAAGAGAGAAAACAGGTGATGATCCTTTGGGTCGTCACAAGTATTCAAGATTAAGAAAGAAGTTAATTTAAATACAAGGCATTCAAGATCAAGGCTACTTGTTCGTGATACAATTCGTGACAACAATCAAAGTATTTGCGACGGTTAAATCAAATTCAAGATCAAGCTCAAATGCCCTTAGATTTATATTAGAAAATTAGAACCAGAGGAATCATAGAGATTGTACACTCAAATATTCGAAATAAAATACTACGATCGTTGCGATATTTTTTAGTCCTGATTGTATTTTCTCGATGCAATTTATTGTCTACAATCGCCCAGTGGGACAATCTCTACCTCTCATCTTAACTTTTCAATCACTAACGCCCAAGAACATTGAAATGGCTTCAAAGAAAATCAACTCCGGTTCAACTTCCACCAAGGCTGCTAACTTCAGGTTCTATGTTGATGTGGAAAGCATCCTCGATATTACTTTAGAAGCTTCGACCCAGTTACGAGGAGCATAGCAAGCTCTTTAGGACAACAAGCACCCTAATGTCGTCCGCATCAACCCTTATTTTTGGATCTTCATCCTCAAAAGAAGAAAGATTTTCCACAAATGCACCTGAAGGAGGAAGCGATGTTGCTAAAAAGATCAAGAAAACTCTTGCTCTACTTGACCTCTCTTGATCCAAGCACTCTACTGTGAAGGAAGATGGTGATGCTTCAAGTGATGGATCCTCCCCACTTACACCATATAGCGTGAGCCAATCAAGGATCAATCTGTGTGAAAATTCATGTTAATATATGTTGTCCACGACAATCATTCAAGCCATGGTGACAAACACTCTATTGCTGGAGGAGCAGTTGGCAAACTTGACGGAAGCAATCACTGGCTTGACCAAATGCATGCAAAATCAAGAGGGTAGAATTGACAAGCTAACAAACAGGGTGGGAATCTTGATGGAAGAAGAATTCACCCATGCACCCGGTAAGCTCCCAGAAGTTCTAGAGATTGATCCTCCCCCATGACAAGTTGCATCCACCAAGGAAATTCCAGCCTCTTTGGAAGGGATGATTCCAATCAATCAACTAAAGGAGTTCATTGAAGGGACTATAAAAAACAAATATAAAGTCTCTTCCAAGTCCTCCTTTACCTCGCAATGTCGTACACTTCAAGGATCGATATGTTGAAGATGTTTGTTGCCTATCAACCTCCAAAATTTCAACAGTTTTATGGAAAAGGCAATCCAAAGCAATATGTGGCGCACTTCGTTAATACATGCAACAATGCTGGGACTTATGGAGATTACCTCATCAAGCAGTTTGTTCGCTCATTGAAAGGAAATATTTTTGATTGGTATACCGACCTCGAGGCTGGATCTGTTGATAGCTAGGATCAACTAGAGCAAGAATTCCTCAATTGTTTTTATAGCACGAGATGTGCTATTAGTATGATAGAACTTACAAATACTCGTCAACAAAAGGGTGAACCAGTTATCGACTTTATCAATCGTTGGAGGGATGCAAGCCTCGACTGTAAAGATAGGCTTAGTGAAGCTTCAGGAATAGAGATGTCCACCTAAGGCATGCATTGGGGACTATGCTACATCTTGCAAGGTATCAAGTCTAGCACATTTGAAGAACTTGCGACTCGTGCCCATGATATGGAGTTGAGCATGGCCTCCGCTGGAAATGAAAGGCTGCCCATCTATGAACCTCGCAAAGGGAATGGCAAGCAAGAAGTCAGGAATTGGGGCAAGTTCGTACCGAAGTCTGAAAGCAAAGAAGCTATGAATGTCAACACGTCACTTGTGAAGTTCCCAACGAAGGTGAGCAAGAAGCAGAGCGTGAAATCCACTTCTTTTAAAGATAAGCCAAGTGGAAAATTGACTCTAAAAGAAATGTCAGAGAAAGAGTACCCATTTCTGGATTCTGATATGCAAGCCATTTACGAAGAACTCCTCGAGTTAAATCTCATTAAGCTTCCGGAGATGAAGCGGCCAAATGAAGCTGGGAAAATGAATGACCCAAATTACTGCAAATATCATCGACTTGTAAGCCACCTTCTAGGGAAGTGCTTCGTTTTCAAGGACAAAGTTATGGACTTGGCCCGTGAAAAGAAGATCGTGCTTGAAGATGAGAAAGCAAGTGCAAACCAAGTCTCTATCACCCTTGGTTCATTAAGTCTAGATGAGTTATGCAGTTTAAAAGGAATAAAAATGAAGTATTACCGGAGAACAACAAAGTTGAAGGCAATCAACCTGATGATGATGAAGGTTGGACATTAGTGACTCACAAAATGAGCCCACAAAAAGAATCAATAGAACAACCAGTAAGGAAGATGATGGTAAAAAAACCAACGAAAAAGAATCCAGTTCGGCGTTTGAAGAAAGCAAAAGTGGAGATGCACCACCCTCAAAGGCCATGACATACAATAACCTTGAAGGTTTTCTTGCCATCTTTGTTCTGCAAGAAGATTTTCCTTGATAGTATTGAGACCTCTTGTTGCAATGATGATAAAGGGGAAGAAAAGAGCGATGACATATCATTGGCACCATCTTCTAAAAAATCTTATCGAGTCCACTCCTCAAGAAGTTAATGCCTGTGAGGAAAAAGTCATGTTCACAAATGACAATATTCTGCTAGGTGACACTCTTCATAACCGCCCATTGTACCGGGTTGGTTATATGCATGATGAAAGGGTAAATCGAATTTTGGTTGATGGAGGATCCTCAGTGAACATTTTGCCAATTCGCACTGTGAAAGAACTTGGTATTCCCATGAACAAACTCTCAGAAAGGTGTATGATGATCCAAGGATTCAACCAAGGGGAGCAAAGAGCCATAGGCGCAGTCAGGCTGGAAATCACCATTGAAGATATGCAATCAAGTGCATGGCTTCATGTAATCGACTCTTAGACTTCATACAATGTTTTGCTTGGAAGGCCTTGGATACACAAGAATAAAGTAGTTCCATCTACCTACCATCAATGTTTAAAATACTACGAGGGTGAAGTCGAGAAGAAAGTAGTTATTGATGATGAGACATTCACCGAGGCAGAGTCACACTTCGTCGATGCAAAGTTCTACTGGAATAAACGCATTGTGAAGGAGATAAAAGTTGATGATGGCATGACAAACAAGAATAACGAGCCCATAACTAAAAGAGCTGAGGTGACTATTGGTAAAGCCAAAGCTGTTACTAAGGAGGTACACGCCAACGTGAATAAATCTCATAAAGGGGATATTTCATCTTATGGAAAGAAAGTAAGTCTCGCGCTCTAATATGTCCCTAAAAGGATGAAAGACGAGTGCGAATCATCTAATCTCCAAACTAACACGCTAAAGGAGTTAACTCTTCTTGTAAAATGAATTAAGGCAGTGAAGTTGTCCTCGAAGTTGCTTGCAGGGTTTGTAACCCAAAATCGTTTGCAGAATATGGAACTCCTTACAAAGCAAACAGATGAATGTTTTGACCCTAACGATTACAAACTATTTGCAAAAGATGGATACAATCCCAACGAGCCATCAAAGTTAGGGAAGTTCCCATCAGAAGCTGCAATGAGGAAACCACATAAAGGTTTGGGATACAAGCAACCTTCACCAGTGCACATCTCAATAAGAAGGGCTAGTAGCAATTATATCACTGTAGAAGATGAATCTGCCGCTTCTAACAGGCCTTCTGTCTTTGATTGACTTGGAAAATCAACTGTGAGAACTTACGTATTTGAGATATTAGGTCCATTAAAGAAGGGTAATAAGTTTCATATAAAATATCTAAATACAAGAACACCCGGTTCACCCAAAATTTAGAAGATCTCTAAATATTTCTGAAGTTTGGTTCCTTCTAGAATGAAGCGACAAACAAAAGTCATGGTTTCGTGTGACGAAGTGCTAAAGGTGAAGCCATACATTGTGATCTACACTAAAGAATGTGATGAATACGAAGAAAGTGTGGGTTCTTCGTATCATGTTACTGCACAAGGCGAGCATGATGTTTTATCTCGAATGGAGGATGACGGGAAATTGGATGATGTTTTACCATATTATCACATATCCTTCAATGATGGGTACCCTCAAGAAGATAAAGATGCGAAGGATGCTCCACCTGAACTTGAAGAAGGAGTGACGACGACAGTGGATGCCTTAAAAGAAGTTAACCTTGGTACCGATGAAGAACCAAGACCCACCTACCTAAGTGCTTTACTAGAAGTTGATGAAGAGAGCACTTATATTGAGTTACTCAAGGATTTCAGGGACGTCTTCACTTGGAGTTACAAAGAGATGCATGGATTGGACCCGAAATTAGCAGTACATCACCTTGTAGTCAAAAATGGTGCTCGCCCTATTAAACAAGCTCAAAGACGCTTTAGGTCGGACTTGGTTCCCTTGATTGAAATTGAAGCTAACAAACTCATTGAAGCTGACTTTATTCATGAAGTTAAATGCCCAACATGGGTTTCAAGTATTGTACCTATAATGAAGAAAATGGCCAGATTCGAGTGTGTGTTGACTTTAGGGATCTTAACAATGCGTGTTCGAAAGATGAATTCCCGCTTCCCATTCCATAACTGATGATTGATGCTACTACTGGGTACAAGGCAATGTCATTTATGGACGGTTCATCAGGCTATAACCAAACTCGCTGGCGCCAAAAGATGAAGAGCTTAATGCATTTTGCACCCCCAAGGGTATTTATTTCTACAAGGTAATGCTTTTTGGCTTGAAAAATGCTGGTGCTACTTACCAAAAGGCTATGCAGAATATTTTTGACGATTTTTTCCACAAGAATGTCAAATACTATATTGACGACTTGGTGGTAAAATCAAGAGAGAAGGGCGACCACTTGAAAGACTTGAGAATGGTGCTTGAGTTGCTCCGGAGGTACCAACTTAGGATCAATCCATTTAAATGCGCCTTTGGATTTACTTCCGGAAAGTTCCTTGGTTTAATTATTCGACATCGAGGGATTGAAATTGATCAAGCCAAAGTAGATGCAATCATGAAAATTCCTGAGCCTCAGATATTTACGGATTGAAAAGTTTGCAGGGAAAGTTAGTGTACCTTAGGAGATTCATCTCAAACCTAGCTGGGAGGTGCCAACCATTCAGTCACCTTATGAAGAAAGGTGTCCCTTTCAAATAGGACCACGCGTTTAGCAATGACTTTGAGAGAATTAAATCCTACTTGATGAAGCCTCCAGTTTTGGCAACCCCTATACTTGGAAAGCCGCTGATACTATACGTTGCAACACAAGAAAGGTCTGTTGGAGTGCTATTGGCCCAAGAAAATAGTGAAGGGAAAGAAAAATCCCTTTATTACTTGAGCAGGATGATGGTACAAAACGAATTGAATTATTCGCCAATTGAAATGTTATGTTTAGCGCTAGTCTTCTCAAACTAAAAGTTGAAGCACTACTTTCAAGCTCATGTCATTCGTTTGGTTTCTAGAGAAAATCCCATCATGTTCGTAATGTCAAAACATGTCCTTAGTGATCGACTAGCAAGGTGGTACCTCCAGTTTCAACAATTTGAAATTGTGTACATCCCTCAAAAGGCTGTAAAAGGACAAGCGTTAGCGGACTTCTTGGCAGATCAACCTATACATGATGATTGGGAGCTAACTGATGAACTCCCTGATGATGACGTAATTGTCATTGAAGTTCAGCCTCTATGGAAGATGTACTTTGATGATGCTGCACATCGTAGAAGAGCGGGTGCTGGGGTAGTATTTGTCACTTCTCAAGGTAAAATTCTGCCCTACTCTTTTACATTTACACAACTCTGCTCTAACAACGTCGTTGAGTATCAAGCACGAATACTTGGTCTTGAGATGGTTGTCGAAGAAGCGGTTACAATTGCAGGTCTTTGGTGACTCCCAGTTAGTGGTCAATCAACTTCTAGCTAGTTACAAGGTCAAGAAGCCTGAACTATGCTCATATCATGCTTACGCTAAAAAATTAATAGGGTGGCTTGGTGATGTGACTATTCAGTATGTGCCGAGGAAATAAAACAAGAAGGAAGATGCTTTAGATGCCCTAGCTTCATCATTAACCATGCATGATCAAACACAAGTTACTATCTGTCAAAAATGGGTAGTACCGCCGCCAAATGAGGTTGAAGGTGAAGAAAATGAACTCAAGCATGTTGTCGTTGTTTCTGAAGTCAATAAAGAAGAATGTCGACAACCCATTATCAACTACTTATGTTATGGGATACTTCTAGAAAATCCGCGAAAAAGAACTGAAATCTGTCGTCGTGCACCTCGCTTCTTTTACTACAAAGATACCCTATATAGAAGATTGTTTGAGGGAGTACTCTTGTGATTCTTAGGGGAAGATGAAGCACTCCAAGCTTTGCAAGAAGCGCAGTCTGGGGTTTGTGGGTCACACTAGTCTGGACCAAAGCTCCACTTTCATATAAAAAGGTTGGAATATTATTGGTCAACGATTATTCATCAACCTCCTGAAGTGTTGCACCCGACTGTGGCATCCTGGTTGTTTCATGCTTGGGGATTTGATGTTGTTGGACCACTGCCAAAGTCCTCTGGTGGGCACCTATACATCCTGGTTGCAGACTACTTCTCAAAATGGGTTGACGTTATTGCTCTTAAGGAGGCAAAGAAGGAAAATGTGGCAAGTTTCATCCAAGTAAACATAATCTATCGCTTTGGAATTCCTCGTTACATAATAACGGATAATGGAAAGCCATTCGATAATAGGTTGATGAACAAGATTTGTGATCTCTTTGGCTTCAAGCAACGCAACTCTTCTATGTACAACGTTGCCGCTAATGGTCTAGCTGAGGCATTCAACAAGACTTTATGCAACTTGTTAAAGAAAGTCATCTCCAAATCCAAATGAGATTGGCATGATCGTATGGAAGAATCTCTGTAGGCAATAGGATAGCTCACCGCACACCAACGCAAGCAACCCCTTATTCACTTGTCTATGGAGTCGAAGACGTCTTACCACTTGAGCGTCAAATACCTTCATTACGATTAGCTATTCAAGAAGGGATCACTGATGAAGAAAATGCTCGACTTCGTTAGCAGAGTTGGAGGCTTTTGATGAGAAGAGGTTGGGAGCTCAACAGAGTCTTGAATGTTATCAAACTCGATTGTTTCGTGCCTTCAATAAAAGAGTTTTCCCAAGATCCTTTCAAGTAGAAGATTGAGTTATTGTCATATGAAGACCCATTATTATTTCCCATAAACCTGTAGGGAAGTTCACTTCAAAATGGGATAGGCCATATGTCGTGCAAGACGCTTATTCAAGTAGGGTTTATAAGCTGGTTGATGCAGATGGCATGAGAATCGGCCCTATCAGTGGCAAGTTTTTGAAGAAGTATTATCCTTGAAGTTGCAATGCTTCTTGACGCACGAGCCTAAACTGCATGTTCCTACACTCCTGGCCCGCATGAGTCTAAATTGTTTACGGCTCAAAAAAAAGAAAAAAAAGTCTGCTAGGTTGAAAACCTCGAAAGAGGCGGCCTAGGCAAAATATAGGACATATAAATTTTTTTTAAAAAAATATTACCCAGTTTGAACTACGGTATGACTTGATCCTCTTCACCGAGGTACGTAGGCAGCTTAGAGTTTAATTCTAAGTTCAGTCGCATAAGTTCAAAAGATATATATTACCCCAATTGTTGTTCGAGAGTATGAAGGAGTGTAAAATCAAGCTGAAACTCCATCCTCCTATTGAACTTTGATCTCATTTGATTTAAAGTGGGCAGGCTTCCATGGTAATTTTATGTCTTCAATAGAATGATTATAGTCTTTTAGGAGGCTACCAAGTATTTGCAATGAACCCTAGAGATTTGTTATGCCTTCAAGTTCGCCAAGCCTTCAAATTTTTGGTCTTCAAAGTCTGCAAATCCACCAGTCTTTAAGGCGAAGTATTCAAGCCCTCCAAGTCCATCGGTCTTCAAGTTGAAGTCCTTAAGTTCACCAGAATTCAAGTTGAGTTATTTAAGTCCTACAAGTCTTTAAGCTGAAGTCTTCAAGTCTGTTAACTCTTCAACTTGAAGTTTAAAGTTTATCGCTCTTCAAGTTGTCGCATCAAACTCCGCCAAATCTTTAAATTTGTTTATTCATTAAGTTTATCGGTCTTCAAGTTGAAGTCTACAAATTCACCAAGTCTTAAATTCGAGACTTTATAATTTTCCAATTTTAAGGTGGATGTTTAAGTCCCTTTGTACCTTAAGTTGGTCCCTTTACGGGTTTGTCCTTAAAAGGAACTTTAGTTTTCCAATATTAAGGTGGACACTTAAATCCCTTTGCACTTTAAGTTGATCTCTGATGGAGGCCAACCCTGTACTACTATAAAGTAACACGAGAGGGCGAAGTAGCTTTTACCCGATGAGGTTGGGATCGATTTTCACAGGGAGGTAGAGATTGGAATTGAGTTTCTATCTGAGTTAGAGTTGCGTAATTGTTCCTAATTGCACTTCTAAACATTTTTGGTTTTTTATTTAACTTCTAAATTTATACTACTAAGATGCTAAATTGAGCTAAGAAAAGACTATTGAAAATGTTCTAATTAGTTAGAAGGCACTAGGGGAGTGACTTTCACCTAGGTAGATAATTAACAGGTTCTTGTGTCTAAGGCTAGATTGCCGTATTTGGGGATTACAATATAACCATTGCACGATTCTACTCACTTTACACCTCTCGGTAGTTCGAGTGATTTTTCCTAATTGACTTTCTCAAGATCAAATGGGAATGATCATTTGTGCAAGCAATTGAGGTTCAAGCCAGGTATTACGATCTCTCGGTTTAACCCTTTAATTGGGGCTATCAATTCTTTTGAGTGCGCCCCAATTCCTTGGACTAATTCTAGAGGCTCAGGCTCTCTTTCTCAAGAATAACCAAAATCAACAAAGCATAAACTAGTGTTTGCAACCACTAATTCAATAATAAAATCATAAATTAGTCCAAATATCAAACACCCATAGACATTCAAACCTTAAAACACAAGATCCGTCAATTACCCACACTAGGGTTGAGCCACAACCCTAGATGATGGGTCTAGCTACTCATGATGATAGAGAAAAACAAAGAAATAGATAAAGATAAACACATAAAATTAAATTAATAACTAAAACTTGAAGATTCAATGATAAAACTATTGTAAAATTACTCCAAATGGCAAGAAATCCCTATTCACGAGCGCAGCTCAGCTGTAGAATCTAACTGATGACCTAAAAATGGGAAAAGAAACTATTTATACTAGGCCAAAAATTCTGGACAAAAATAGCATTACGGGGCTAGTACGGACCGCACAAAATCGAGTGCGGCCGCACTAAGGCTCTTAGCTGAAAATCCTGCTCTTTGAACATGGCCACCGTGGACCGCACAAAATGCACCGCGACTGCGGTGGCTCCTGTTGCGGTCCGTACAAAATGGAACGCAGACCGCATTGGCAATAATCCTCCCATTTGACAACTCTCTGAAGTTGAGCTCTGCGGATCGCACAGAACCTAGTGCGGCCGCAATGAAGTCAATGCAGATCACACAGAATTGAGTGCGGCCGCATCACTTGGCTGCCTGGAATAGAGCACTCTCTGAATCTCTTCATTGCGGACCGCACAGGATGGTGTGCGGCCGCACTGGCTCTGTTTGACCGAGCTTGGTCTTGTCTTGGTACTTGTGCAAGTTTCACTCCTTTTTGAGCTGATTTTTGACACTATGTCACCTTGATGATCAAACCTGCAATCAAGCACAACTTGTGAGCCTTTGGGACTATTTTGTACGCATTTCTAATCAAAACTTAAGCAAGAAGGAGTGTAAAATGCATCATAATACCTAGTTATCAACTCCCCCAAACTTAAGCTTTTGCTTGTCCTCAAGCAAACAAAATAAGACCCGCCCTTTAAAAGTTAATCCAAGAAAAATTCAGTCGACCTAAAGTGACCTCATCTAGCCTCAATTGGGACTAACAATTGTCCTCAATTCAAATGAATCATTAACAACATTCACTCTTTTAAAGATCGTGGATTTAGTTTGACACAAGAGCATCAAGAGTTGACTTAACACATCAAGGTACTCATTCTATTACTTTGGTCATTGTGGAACCCAAACTCACACATCCTCGTCTCTCCCAAAGCAAACGTCACCTTTTTAGCACTTAGAACGAGGTTAATGGAAATATACTCCTCTCTCTTAAGAAAAAGTCACACATCCGGCTCTAAGTACCATATGCTCGCCCCTTATGTAAGTCACCACTAATGTAAGTTTCATTCAACTAGAGATCATATAAGGCTTTTGTGGAGACATAATGAAGGCTTTTGGTTCAGGGTAGGAAATGTTTGGTATAAGTAGGTTCCATCTTCCCTTTAGCACTTCTTTTGCTTCATTTTGGCACTCATTGATTTGACTTTTTAAGTTATTTCGCTTCTTTCTAAGGTGTTAGAGAGACACACTGTCACTCTTTCTTGTTCATTTCAAATCTTTTCTCCTCTCTCAACTTTCCACACCTTTCATTTTTTTGCTTTTCTTGAATCCCTTTATTCATTTCTACTTTGAACATTTTGTTTGTCTTTTTGCTTTTCTTTCTTTTTCATTGCCTTTCCTTTTCTTCATTTTGCGCCTTTTTACCACTTTGTTGCAATCCTCGTCTCCCCCCCCTAAACTTATACTTTTGCCATGTGCTGAGGAAAGATCGGAAGCCAAGAGAGGGTATCTTTAGAACGGGTAAAGACTTGTATCGTGGTTCTTGAAGGAAAAAGTTTTAAGGCTCAAAAGGATTGACTAGGGATTTTATCATTGGTAGGCTACTGAAGTGTTCAAGCTATCATTTGGATCAAGGAGAGCCTATTAATCACGTCTCAAGTCAAATTCCACTTAGGATTTCATCTAGGCAAACATTCAGGGCAAGTTCTAGACCAATGGCTCGAGACTTGGACTTACAATTCAAATTCTCACCACACAAGCTTTGGGATTGCTAAAGACACGGAGTTGGGGGCCCACAACAACTTTAGATATGATTTGATCACACAATGGTTCCAGAAAAACCACTTGATGATTATCGGCTAGCACAAGAGTCTCAAGGTCACAACTTTTACCATCCTACACACAACGATTTGTTTTTGACCATGGGATCGAAGACAAATGTGTTAGGCCCAAGTGAAGCTTTGCTTGAGGCACCCTTACTAACTAACTACTAAAAAGCAAAAAGAAAAATAGGCTCAAACCCTTAAGAAGGTTTTTATGTCATCCATCATTGGGAAGAGCCACTCGGTTCATACAAATTTCACCTTTGGAAAGAACTGTATCATTAAAAAAACCAAAGGCTTATTGCACAAACTCAAAATAAGAAGCTACAAACATGAAATAAGAAGCTAAGATATGAAAAATGCTGAAAGTAAAATGAATATGTACAAGAGGGAATTTAGACGAATATACAATAGGGAGAATGAATGTATACATAAGAAAGTAACTTTATATACAGACCCAAAGTAAAAATTACGAAAAGTGCAATGAAATTCTATGTACAATCATCCAAATCCAAGTAGGGCTACCCCTTCAAATGAAAGCTGGCATTGTCCTCTATGCCAACTAACCAAAATAAGCACAAAAAGAGAAGGAAGGAAAAAGAAACTCCTTGTGGGTTCGCTGTCCGGATGGGATCCTGAATCTGAATCCCTGGGTCCTCTGTCTGCCCGGGAACCTGTGACTGGCTCCTTATGGCTTGTGGCTCTGCTGGGACCTGTGCCAGGACCTGGACCGAGTCCTGGGCTAACTCTTGGGGCTGGATGGAGGAATCTCCCTATGGATCCTCCAACTGTATGACTGCGTCATTTGTACGGGGAATCACCCCCTCCTCTTGGGAGGCCTCTCTAACTCTTGCTCTGGCTGGGGCTGGGCTGCTGGGGCTGGATCATGCAATAACAAATCCAAAAGCAGCTGATCCGCCTTAAGCCTATCAACCTCTACCCTGAGCTCTTTCACTGAATCCTTTGAAACCCAAGTTTTTCTCATCTTCTTTGCCTCCTGTGAGCATGTGATTTTTGCCATATATGAATGATCATAGGCTAAAAACTCGTGTTTTAGTCGTTGTAACAACACTTTAATTACTGCATTTTACAAATGTTTGAGCTTAAATGATTATGAATTATACTAAATTCATGATTTATG